>JAJJMC010017025.1:0-10751 GCA_023531435.1 Papaver californicum
TAACACTTTTGATAAGGGTGTTTCTAGCACTTTTAAGCCCATTTTTTTCCATATTTATTTATTCCACCAAAGTATTTGCAATCACATAAAATCACATTATTAGCACAAAATCAAGCTCTAGCAATGAACAAATTAAGGACAAATTAGACACGAAAACGTGTCTATCATACCATTCCACATGTTTTCCTAAAATTCAGTAGCAGACGATGCAAATGATGTGTGTGCACGCGTGTTTTTTTATATACAAAAATAAAAATAAAGATCTATCTAAATATATATAAAAGAAATCCTAATTTCCTAATTTACTTATTTACAAAATGAAAATCTAAGAAAATAATAAAAATAAAAATTGGGATTATCTTACTTACATGTTTTGGTAGGCTATTTAAATTCTACAATAAATGTAAAATATCTCCTCCACACCAAAAATAAAATAATATAATACCCAAAGTAAAATCTAAAAGATAAACTAAAAATAAAATAAAATAAATCCTAAACTAATTAACACAAAATTAAAGAAAAATTAAAAAATTATAATTTCTTAATCCCCGGTAGCGGCGCCAAAAACTTGTGATTTTTATTTATACCGCAAGAGCACGGCTGTCGATGAGACAGTATGTAAGCACGGTTGCTTCCACAGGGATTTCAGAATTTGCACTCTCAAGTTTTTAATTAATTATTGTGCTAATAACAAAATTGATTAGGTAATTATATTCTAAAAATAAAAATGCTTAAAATACTAAAAATGATAAATAAATGAAAGGAAACTTAGGATGTAGAGATTTCATCACTACCACGTAAACTAGATGTTTGTAACAATTTTTTTATAATTTTCTCAAAATATTACTCAAAACGATTTCGGACAAAATGTTTACGTTTTGGAAAATAAATCATTTTAATTCAATTGTTTTTCTCAAAGGATTAATAATTTTCTCCACTATAATATGCTTATCTATGAAAAGAAAATATAAATCAATTAATAAAGCATTAGGACACGTGAATGAATTATTATCGTAATTACACAAGAAAAATAGGACCAAAAGATTTATTAAAGAAAAATAGTTACATCATGCCAGCAAACATAGTTGGATTCCATATCTAATCCTAGGTGATGGTCCTAGCTACACATTGCAAAAAAAATAGAAGAAGAAATCAATTTAATCATAATTTTATCAAATAAATACAATAAGGAACTGACCATAGGTGTCACGGAATGAATAGAATCTTTTATTAAAATTTATGACTGCTTTTATTGAAGTTGAATAAATCATATATCTTTAGTGTATTTAAAGCCCAAAACTATCGCAGGCACTATTCATAGGACTGTTACAATAAATATTGAATTTGAGAGAATAAACCACAGACGTAAATGACAATTCCCCTTTTACGATGATGTTCTTCGTTTTTACGACGAAGTATTTCTTCAAACTTTTGGCCACAAAATCTTCAACCCTTTAGCAACGGTTTCTTCATCTTTTTCACAAGAGCAGAATTTTTTTTTGATTTTTTGTTTCTTGATTTTTGGCCTCTGCTAGCCTCCCCCAAATGTTCTTTTCGACTTCTTATTTATAGTACAACATCCATAACATCCAAAATCTTCTCATTCAATCCAATTATTTTCGGTAGATCAGGATTTTTATTATTATTTTCCTCTTTCGAACAACTCCCTATTTCCTGATCGAGAAGATCTCGTTGATTTTGTTTCTACTACAACTCGAGTATAAAATCTCTCAATAACTCTCATTTAACTCGGGTGGAGAATATCTTCTCTTAATCGTTGCGTACTCGAAAAAAAAATTATATCCCTGTTTTGTTTGTGAGAGAATCTTTCAAGAGAGAATATTGATTTTTCTAGCTTCCCACACTTGTACGACTCTTACTTATTTGGTAAGAATATATTCTTTCGTTTAAACTTGAAATTAACCAAAAATATTACGTGAAAAATTCATGTTCTGGGAGGAAGAATTCCCGCCAAGAACTATGTTTTGAATTTGAAAGCCTGGGTGCCTTTATAAAACTCTAGGGTGTCTTTATCCATTGAGGTGGGTGCCTTTACCAATTTTGAGGGTGCTTTTAACACTTTTTAGCCAATTTTTCCACGATTATTTATTCTTCCAAAAATACCTACAAACATAATAAAAGGAAAATATTAATACGAAAATCGAGTAATAGCAATATCAATGTGAGCTCAAATAAGACACAAAATTGTGTCTTTCATAAACTAAAGAAAACAGAGAAATAAAGAAGAAAAAGAAAAAGAAGAAAAAGAAGAAGAAAAATTCTCATTGAAGTGTCACATTACAAAGGAAATGCTCTCTATTTATAGGGAGAAGAAGATGAGCATTTACCATAGGATTAAAAGGACATGAGCCCATTACTACCTATTACTAGTATTGGTGGGGGTTACAAAGTAGTGGGGGAAATGAAGAGGTGAAGAGAAGATGAAAAGGCGATGGTGTAAGTGCGGTGTAAATCCACCAAATGTTATTTCATAAAAATAATAAGAATCTCCCGTATTTTTTTTCTAAAATATAATCAGAGTATTAATCACACAATTAAATCATTTTTAGTTTTTTTTATGGGATTGCATTAGGTATACGCAAATTAACCCAAGTAAATGGAATAAATCGATCAAAAAAAACATTGAATAATCTCGCCATTATTTTCTTTGAAACAAAAGGTCTTTTTATATTTCTTTATCTCAGGCCATCTTCATCCTGAGTTTAATTCTAACTTTATAACGTTAATTCCAAAAACATCTACCCCTCAAATGCCCTCGGATATTAGGATAATTACTCTCAACAATTCGATCTACAAAATTATCTCTAAAATTATTGCTAACAGACTCAAACCTCTCTTAAACAAAATAATTTCTCCAAACCAGTATGCTTTCCTATCTGGAAGGAAAATTACCGATAATAAACAAAATAATCCCCCCAAACCAGTCTGCTTTCCTATTTTGAAGGCAAATTACCGATAATATAATAATCGCTTATGAACTTCTTCACTTTATGGAGATCTCAAAAGCCAAAAAAGGTTTTCTGGCTCTAAATTAGATTTATCTAAAGATTTTGATAGATTGGAATGGCCATTCATAGAAAAAGCCATCCTAGCTTCGTATTTGACAAATCTTGGGTGAACCTTATTTGCAATGCATTCTTTCTCTATCCTGCTTAAAGGATCCCCTGGCCTTAGCTTCTCCACTTCCATAGGGATTAAACAAGGTGACCCTCTTTCCCCATATCTATTTCTTATTTGGATGAAAATCCTTTCAAGACTTCTTTCCAAAGCAATCTCCGAAAAAAAGATCTCTGGAATAAAAATCAACAAATTAGCGCCCACGATTTCCCATCTCTTTTTCACAGACGACTGTTTCCTTTTCACTAGGGAAGATTTGGGAGAAGCCAAAAATCTTTTAGACATCCTTTTTAAATTCGGTAAGATAATGGACAAATGGTCAATCTTCAAAAGTCAGGGATTTATTTCAGCCCTTGTATCCATCCCAAACATGGTAAAATAATAGAAAATTTTTTAAAAATCCCGTTAATGACTAAAAAAGATAGATATATAGGTATTCCACTTTTCTTCAATCGGAATCGTAAATACAATTTTGAACCCCTCCTAAAGAAATATTATTCTTCGCTTCAAGACTGGAAATCGAAACTTCTTTCTCAAGCGGGGAGAACGGTTTTAATTCAGTCAATTCTTCAATCATACCCCACTTATCAAATGCAATGCCTTGCTCTACCTAAATCTACTCTAGACCAATTAGATTGGATCCAACGTGATTTTTAGTGGAATAAAGATCAGTCCAAAGGAAGAGGTGGATACTTAAAAGCGTGGAAAAGCATATGAAAACCAAAGTTTATGGGTGGTCTAGGAATAAAAAATCTTCACCAATTTAATGGTGTTCTTCTTACGAAATTGGCTAGTCGTTTCATCCAGGTAGGGCTGTCAATGGATGTTAATGGAACGGATATTGGCTCAGCCGTATCCGATATCCGATAAGCTTATCGGATATCCGATATCCGATAATATCCGACGGACATTTAACCTTCATATTCGATTCCGTTTCGTTAAGATTAACGGATATCCGATAGAAAACACAAAATTGCTTAAACACAAAACAGCCCTTGTAAATGATGCTTTAATATTAGCGCTTGCAGTACAATGTTTAAGTATATACAAAGGATGGTTTTCAGGGCATTACATTATAATTGTGGTTCTAGGATGGCAAATCCTTCAAGAATTAAACCTAAACCTGTGCTCAATGGATGGGGAAAAAAAGAAGAGAAGCGAAACAAATAACCCATCCAGTTATTTAACTTATTATAATACAAATCAGTGGTACATTGTTCAGTTCAGTTCAGCATACAGTCCGGTTAACAAAAAATACGCACTTTAACAATCTTGCATGCTACAAGATGAACTGTGGTATATGTAGAGTACTTACCTTGTGATCTGAAAACAATCTACCAACTTAGGCGATTGTACACTTATCACAGCATCTCCTTTGACGTGATCACATCTTTGTCTGTGCTATATAGAGCAGAGTCACCTGAGGAAATATGGGCTTGCTGGTATAAAGTACAGGTTCGTCAGTTCCGGTACTAGTATTTCAGTGCCAGTTATCTTTGTGGCTATGTCCAACTTAATCAAAGTTTCTAGCTCCACTGCAACCTGTTTCATTGTAGGTCTGTCCTCACCCTTCATGCTAAGGCATCTCCTTGCGCCTGCAATGCAGCTTTCAAAGTATATCTGCATTTCAAAGAAATTAAAATTTGTTAGTTGGCAGTGCAAGTAATATGAAAGTAAAGGAAAAGAAAGAAAAGTTACTAACCTGTACTACTACAAATACTTTCTACTTTCTGGTGGCAGCAAAATACTTTCTACTTTCTGGTCATTTCCATAACATGAAGTCACTACCATGTTTCTGACATGCCTTTACTAGACAGTGGTTTTAATTCATTCTCCAAATTTATTGTACTGGTAATGGATGCAAGTACAGTACACTTTTGATCCTTCTTGGCGCAATATCCTGCAGACTCGAAATCAATGTTCTTAACTGAACCAATTGATTCTAATTTTAATACAAGACTTATAAAGTATAATCCACCTTTGGAACTCTTTAGCTAGTACCCTGCAGACTCAAGATCAGTATTTTTAAGTATCTTAAGTGAACTAATTAGCCAGAATGAGTCTGATAAGGAACTCAGACCTTAAATTGCATATAGACCAAAACATAAAGTAGTAAAAATCATTTATTTGAAGTAACATATGATGCTGTAAATGCCAACAAACTCACTCACTAGCTAGCTAATTATCTACCTATTGCTGTTGACAACTTAACAGATAACACCAGAATTTTAATTTTCATTATGTATTTCAATTGTTGACAACAAACTTGTGATGTTATGAACATGAACATGTTCAAATAAACCAAATGTCATCCCTGATATGCAGCTGGCAAACATGATTTTATGACACTGCAAACCCAAAGTGGCATGAAATTTATCACATCCTTATTTGTCTAGCAAAATGTGTAAAATTGCAGTATCCTACAGTCTGTATTCTCCTTTGTGAGCATTACTCCTACAGTAACCTTTTCAACGAAAACATAATGAACTACTGCTTCAATGGAATCCAATCTCAACCAAATGTCCTGAAAGAATTAAGGAGCAAAGATGCCCTTTATCTAAGTAAAACAGTCTACCTGATATTTGTATCAAGCCTATTGTCATTCCCAAATTCCAAAAAATGAGCTAAGAAGGAACTTCAAAGAGCTACTACTATGCAGCAAGGAAGCAATGGAGTTGAGACCAGAACGCTAATAAAACTGACAATACATTAGCTACCAAATAGCAGTAGTTTTCCGTTCTGGTCTAAATGAACCCTAGCCTCCATAATCAGTTGATTCATGGATTTTTACAACATAAAATGCATACCTGAAATCCATCTACATGGTCACAGCAACCTAAACCCCACAATCATGGTCCCAACCATCCACATGATTTGTGGGTACTTTCTACCTGGTTGGCAACAACAGGGCCTAGCACTGACTATCTACCAAAAAAAATTGCATCCAATGAATAAAGAACAATATGTAATAAACTACTGTACTCCGTTATGCAGTAATGATTTAAATGGTTCTGTAACTTGTTGAACATCTATAGAACTAGTACAAAAATCTCTGTGACAAGGTTTTGGGTGATTAACCCTAATTTCCAAAAAAAATACCCAAATATTTTTGATTTCATAAAACCCTAGTTTCAATTTTGTTTCATTCTAAAACATACCATCATAGATTCATAATCAAAGATTTAAAGACTCATACAGTTACATACCTGATACCTGAATAAAGAGAGAATACAGTTACATACCTGTTGAGGGTTGTGGTGTGGCGATAGTCGATAGAGGAAGAAGAAGGTGGTGGTGATGAAAAGGTGCCGTTGAGAGAGATGGCCGTGGAGAGAAATCCGAGAGATGATACTGAAGTGAAGTGAAGAAGAGGGGGAGAAATACTGAAGTCTGAAGTGAAAGAGGAGTATAGCCGTATAGAAAAACCGTAGAAATTAGAATAGAAGAAGTCGTGGGTTATCGGTATCGGATAATATCCGACGGATACTGGCTTAGCCGGTTCCGTTACGGTAACACTAAATATCCGATAGAAATATCCGATTCCGATATCTAATATCCGTTATATCGGATAATATCCTATAGGATCCCGGATTATCGGAAACGGCTATCGGATATCGGATTGGGATTGACAGCCCTACATCCAGGAACCGGATCAGCTTTGGTCGCAACTTCTAAAAGCAAAATATTTCCCTTATTCGCACCCATTTTTAGAGACAAGATGCTACAATCAATTACAAACCCTCAGATATCAATACCCGATGATTCAAATACAATCAAGAACTCGTGGTCAACATATAATACAAATTGGATTATTTTTATAGATGTTTCATTCAAAGAATCTGATTGTTCGTCAGGATATGTTTTTCTTTTATATTAGGTAGACCAAGATTCTTTTATGCACATTGAGGCAGGATCTAGCTGGGCTTCCTCGGCTTTACAGGAAGAAGCACATTCTCTTTTCATCGTAAGCAACTGGCTAAAAAATAATATTCTCTCAAGCGTCTCAATAGCTACGGACTGTAAACAACTGGTGAATATTATCAACAAAAGAGAAATAAAAGCTCCATGGCAGGCAGAAAATATAATCGACAAAAATGCTTTGATCTTGAATAATCTTCCACAAGCAAAGGTAAAGTTCATAAACATGAAACACAACTCAGCTGCGGACTCCATGGCAAAGGCGACAAAAACTAAAAGCCTCCAACACATCTCAACAACTCTGCAATAACAAGTCCAAAAATCTTCAATTTTATGTAACATGTTTAGTAAAAAAGATATTGATAACTTGTTGTATTACATTAGTTAGTCTAATAAAATTTATCTTTCTATCAAAGAAAAAGAAGGTCTTTTTATACTCCAAGTCTCCACACTTAATAACTTGTTCTTTTGTTATTAACAACTTCAATAAAACAAAACCATTCATGAGCAATAGCTGATCGATCAAGCAACCTTCAATTTATTCCCTTTCTTGTTAACCCCATTAATAGCTTGTAATTTTCGGAATCCATCATCACCCTGCTACCGCTAGATAAAGAACTATACCCATTAAGAGTTCTTGCATTCTGACTTATTACAAGGGAATGATTCTAGACAGATATCAAAGGGGAAAACCCCTTACGAAGATGAAGATTTAGGGACTAAGAGTTCCTTTCTTCTAATACGAATTGTCAAAGAACGGAGATTTATCCTTTATCAAGTAGTAGAGAGATTTAGGGAATGTTGTGAACGAAAAATAGGATATTATACGGTTTGTTTTTTTCTTCTTGATGTGCAGGGGCATATAAAATTTTGATATGGGGTAGGTATATAAAATTAAAGGGTATAGAAATAAAGGATACCATTAATAGTTTTGGGGGTATATAGAGGAACGCCCATTTTATATGTGTCTAACATTGTCCAGATTTTGTTCTTGGATATTTTTCATTTGAAAATTAAGTTATATCAAAGGCACCCAAAATATTACACGAGGTTGTCTAATATGTAGGTTGCCCTTATCCCAGTATGAGGATATGGAATATGAGTCTTCCCCAACATAGCATCCTCCCCTGATGAAAGACCAGAGCTTACATTGAAATTCAAAAGATGAAAATCTAAAAAGAGTGCAAATTATGAAGTTTGACATGGTATACAATTGATATTTATGGGAGCCATGTTTTCTTGTTTATTTATCCAAAATATCCGTAACTTTGTTACCACTTCTATGGTTAAAGAGAAAACCAAAAAAATTCCTTACAGTTTTTAATGTCTTTTGAGCCTCATAAACAACTGCATGATTTCTCCACTGAATTGTATTTGCCTTTCCTTGTGCATACTTTATTACTCGTTTGCAATCTCCTTCTATCCAAAAAGAGTCTTCAGACCTTACACCTATTTGACAGCTTCTAGTAGAGTTAGAGCTTCTTCTTCTTCTAGATTGGCTGCATTGAAGGTCCCAGATCGAGCTTGGATAGTTGTACCTGTGTCATATTAAAGGATTAAACCATATCCTGCAATAGACTTAGTATCACTCCAAAAAAGTATCAAAGTTAATCTTATATTGATTCATAGAAGGAGTTTCCAACATTTGTAATATTTTATGTCAGGTGTTGTAATGTTGATTCTGGATTTAGTATTTAGTCTAAATTTATTGTCTTGAGTCATTACTCCCCTCCTGTGAGGAGGGTGTCCATAATTGTAGGTTTCTTTGTATTGCTATAACACTTTGAAGACTGGTTTTAGATTTTTCCTGACAAATTCTCATACATCTCTCTTTCCAGATTAGCCAACATTTTTTGACCACTATTTCAATCATCTTGTTTTCTAACTTTCCTGCAATCCAGTTTGAATAAAGGTTTTTAAAAGAAAATTCTGAGTTAAATTCAGACCTGCTAAAGGGGGAAGCATCCATACAGAACTTGCAAATCATCAATCAAAAAACAAATGCATACATAAAACACAATGCATATTAATATTTTTTAATAAATTGTCCTACTTTTTTTTCTAACTGGTAAAGCATTATGAATACATTTCCACAGGAAAATTTTGATTCTCCGAGATACTCTTATTTTCTAATTTTCCCCCAAAAGATGGTTGTTTATCAATACTGTTTGACGGTGACAAGTTTTACAATTTGTTGTACATTCATTTAAAAGTAAATATGCAATTTGTTGTTAACAACCATCATAACGTATATTTGTTCCAATTGTTGTTTGTATCTGTGAACATTCTTATTTCTAGAACTTTATTAGAGATAATGTTAGGAAAGTTATTTCTATCTTTTTTTGTACTCCACTTCTTTGTTGTTGAGTCAAGTAACTCAGCAACAAATGTTAAGGAGTGTAGTTTTGTGCCATAGAGTATGTTGGTTTCCTTTCCTTGAATCCAATTTTCAGTCCATATATTTATTCTTGTACCATCACCTACCTCCCGGCATCTGTACTTATGGATTAGAGAAACACCCTGCATTATGTTTTTCCATATTCAAGTCTCATTATAATGTTTTTTGATGTTGAAATTAATGTATTTCTAAAGTATTTGTTTTTTAGGATGGTGGCCCAAAGGGTATTTGACTGAGAGATTAATCTCCATGCCAGTTTCGGAATCATGGTTTTATATCTTGTTTGCTTCTTTGAAGCCTAATCCCCCCATTTTATTGGTTTGCGAAGGAAATCCATGGGACTCTTTCTTGGTTAAAAATCCTTTATATAAATATAAATTCTTAAATATTTGAAATTAGATAAATTCATCTCCACTTAATTAACAATTTTTCTATTTTTTATTTTCTATTTTTATTTTCTATTTATTTCACTAGTATAAAAATAACTAGTTCTAGATATTTACCTGGAAGATATCTTCCCAAAACTAGGCCACATCATTTATGGTTTAAGAAGTTAAGGATGGAGAAGGATTTTAGGAAAAATGGATATGTGACCTGCGTGGATTTAGACATGTATCCTCGCACACATTTTATTGGAGAAGCTCTTACATTAACCAATTACGTCTATCGAAATTTAAAAAACAAAAATAAAAAATAGTAGTGAAATTTTACAACCCATTGAAGAAATTGACATCCTTTCATGCTTTAAACCATTTTATTTTTTTATTTCTTAATCATCATAATCATAAGTATTAGAGAATTCCATGAAAAGAAGTAATATGCTCAAACTGATATCATCACATTCGATATCGTTTTCATTCCTATTTGCTGAAATAGATCGGCTCGTTCCAAATTATACTTGATAACAATGCAGCACCGCCAGAAAACACCATTATGGCTATGAGATCACATGCCTAAATAGCGTACAAAAGCCATCATACCGATAAAAAAACAAATAAAAAACCTAATTCGAGTCAGTTTTTGGAGAGTTCACTCTCCGGGTCTGTTTATCATTAGTGTAAAATGAAATAAAATCACTTCACCTTACGAGGAAATCATATTTTAGATTATTGTGTACAAATTAACTCATCTTATATATATTATGAGTCATGACACGGGCAACAACTGAGTCAAAAAGTAGACGATTGTATCATAGGCAGTTTTATGTGGAATTGCTTCCCATCTACCGGTTACATATCTCAGACAAATACCCTGTCTATGTGCCCCCCCCCTGTCTATGTGCCACCCCCCCCCCCTC
>JAJJMC010017041.1:2500-11632 GCA_023531435.1 Papaver californicum
GCCACAAGGGCGCCATATTCTAGGAGCCCAAACTATGTGATTGAATAAATCCTCCTCTATCTGTTCCGGGTCGAGGGCTCCTTCTTCAAACTCCGACTCGTTTTTTTCATATAGAAATCTCTGATCAACAAAAGAACAAGATCCATTTTGCATCATATCTAAGGGATTTCTTGGTTCGGACCGAAGAAGCAATGTCACTCGATCATTATCAAACTGACTGCAATCTTTTTCTGTCCGTGAGGATCCCACCAGAGCGCCTTCTACTTCTAATAGGCCATGAACTAGATCAGAATCATTCTCAACGAATCCATAAGAAGTGATCCCATTTTTTTCATCGGGTCCGGGTAGAGACCAAAGATCTTGAGCGACCGATCCGGCAGAACAACTCAAAAGATAAAGAAGTATCGTTAATTTCTTCATGCTCGTTCCAAGCTCGAAGTACCATTTGTACAAAAAAGAATCCCCTTCCTTACATGATTTCTTCTTCATATAGATAGATATAGGATCTATGGGGCAATTACTTAGAAGTATATTTTGTGCCACAGCCCTTCCTATCTGATAGAAAAGGATCCCATGATCCTGAACCGATCTTACCTGGGATCGCAAATCCCAAGTTTGTCTATGAAGAGCGGATCTAATTGTATTAGTGTCTAGAATGGATTTCTTCTGTGTAATACTAATGGATAGGGCCTCATTGGTAAGTGCTACAAGATCTCGTGCATTGGAGCCCATGGTTATGGCCCCGAATCCATTAGTATGGAACATTTTCTTTTCCAAGTGAAATCCCCTAGTATATGAAAGAGTGAAAAAGTGCTTTCGTTGTTGTGGAATAAGAAGCCTCCGTATCTTAATGCATGTATTTAATTTATTCGGAGCTATTAGAGCGGGATCTACTTTTTGGGGAATATGAGTCGAAGCAATAACAAGGAGATTTCTAGTGGAGCATCTTTCACAATCCCTGGAGAGATAGTTCACTAATAGACCGAGGGATAAGTAATTCGACTCATTCACATACAGATCATGAATGTTTGGAATCCATATTATGCAAGGAGACATTGCTTTTGCTAATTCGAATTGAAGGGTGATATCAAATCGGTCTTTTTTCGGCGTCATATACATAGTTAGCGCATTCGTCATAGTTAGCAGCTCTGTATCAAGGTCATCATCGATATCGTCACTAGCATCAATCTCGATATTGTCACTACCATCAATATCATCAATAAGATAACCTTTAGGCTTGTCATCCAGGAACTTGTTCGGAAATACCGTAATGAAAGGAACATAAGAGTTTGTCGCTAGGTATTTGACCAAATAGGATCGTCCAGTTCCTATAGAACCTATCACTAAAATACCCCTAGACGGGGATAGGGCTAAGCGGAGCGAAAAGGGTTTTCCATGAGATGGGAAATGAAAACTATTAGCCCCACACGAGGTTTGTGAATAAGTGATTGTCTGATAATGAGCAAGGAATATCCGTCTTTCTGCTAAACAGGATCTATTGAACTCATAATTCATTAGATCTTTTTTATGAATGTCAACTAAGTATCGTAAGTAAATTGATCCCGGTTGTTCAACCATTTGATAACCAGAGTCATTCTTTGATAAATGATCACTATGAGTCAGACTCAATAGAATTTGATCAATCCTTTTTTTTGTCGTTAAGGTGGAGAACTGAACCAAGAATTCTCTTTCTTCATCATCAATCGAATCACTGTTCGCGACCCAGGATTCTATTTTATCATCAATCCAATCAACGTTCACGTTTTTTCTTTTTCTTATCAATGAATAGATCTCTTTACTTGTACGACTTAGATATCTCGTATTTCTCGAAAAAGTGATTCGATTGATGGGATTTGGTATGATACTTATGATATCGATGAGATTGATATTCAAATATTTCTTCTTAGAACGTATTGATTTGACCCCATAAGTGGGACCACCACCCAATAGCATATTGCCACCAGAAGTAGAATCCTGTATTTCTTCTAGAGAATCTCCTAATTGTTCCAGAGCAACTAGAAAGAGATTCTTTAACCAGAAAGAGTTCAGTTCAGATGTAGGATACCTATCCAGAAGTTTTCGCAACTCAATCATGTATGATGGAATCATCAAAGATTTGATCTTTTCGAACTCTGTCTGTAACTCACTAGAGGCCCGGGAAACAAAGAGAAGATGTGTACGAACGAGATATCCAGCAACAAGAAGAAGGAAAAGGATTGAATAGAGGAACTCCCGAGCATTTGGTGATCTCAGATGTATCCATATCAATGGAACGGGTGACTCATTATTTCGATGAATCATTTCTTCGGACAGAAGAAGATTATGTAAACACTTACTCGAAATCTCACTTATCGGATTCCATTGTGGAAGAATCGCCCACAATTTTTTCTGAGGAATTGGCCATGATGTATCTGATCCATGCATAATATCATGAAAAACGGATACAAATTTTTGACTGCTACTTAGTATCGGCAATAGGTCTGAAAAAGTATCTAAAAGGGTGAAATTTAGATATTTGCACCCTGCCGAAGTAAGGAACCATGGCATATATGTTTGTAACAGATTCCATTTTGAGAGATTTGAAAAAGCACTATCTCGTTGAAGGGTTCTATACATCTGCCATTTCTCAACGCATTTCTTTAGACAAAGACTCTGTTTTTTCCTCTTTTCGGATGGTAAATATTTCTCAGAACATGGAGTGTGAATCAAACCCATGTTTGAATTGAAATTGAGATACTGATGCAAGTTCTTCCCTTCTGAATCAGAGAGATTCATATCTGAAAGAGGTTGACAATAAGTTCTTTCAAAATTGACTATTTGTCCCTCTGTTAGAGGTGTTCCAGAAATGTCTGGGATCGAGTAAATAGCTCTACGAACGAATGGATCGGATCGAATTGGAAAATGGAAAGATTTGTACAAGTTATACCTTTCGTCACCACTTTGTGGAAAATCGTTAGGTATGAATATGTTAGATACCTGTGACTCGATTGATGAAATAGTATCTCTCTCCAAAAAAACATGTTTTTTTGGACCGACGCACAAAGAAAAAATGTTGTTGCGAATGAACAAGATATTGAGGAATTGTCCATACGTAAGATCATAATTATTGATACGGGCCTTTTCCACATAAAAAGGGAATCTTTTGTTACAATCGAACCAGAAGTGATGTGGATTATTCAAGAATCGAAGTCGATTTGCTTTATAAAAAGAAGAGATCAATGAACTTCTATGAAATGGTTTCACGGGATTCAGCCAATTGTCTCGATCGTGGGATATCATTGAGAAATAGGAATCGGTGTTATCAAAGTCTTTCCTGCGATTATTTCTAGTATGAAATGAGTCAATCATCCACTTTGGTATCTTATTGAATAAAAACGGTGATATTGTTCCTCCATTGATCAAGAATTTCGATTTTTGGGAAGTATCACGATTATCCAATAAGAAGGGTTTCAATTTATTCAAATGAACGATTTGAACACCTATTGATTCTAACAACTGATTGCAGAGTTGATCATTCGGCCCTTTCAATTCATAGATGTGGATCTCGGACCTATGAATGGGGATATTCCCGATACTCACAAAGAAAAAAGGAAGTGACTTAGACAAAAAGAGAAGTGACTTGGACAAAAAGAGAAGTGACTTGGACAAATCTTGTTTGTCGATAACCTCGGACCAATCAATCGAATATTGATTAATACGTAATCGACCGAACACTACTTGAAAACGGCTCTTCTGCTCAGAAACGAAATGTTCCAAATGTTCCTGGAAATTATTGCTCCCGTTGGGCCATTTGTATCTATATGCATTAGGATCCCGATTCATGGATCTCTCGGTTCGAGAAATAAGAGGATCGAACCATTTCTTCTGACTCTTTTTCAAATTCGATAAATGTTGGTTGATCGTATATTTCATTATAGTTCTATGATTCAGAGTATCATTTCCTATTTGATCCCTTTGAATTCCATAAAAGAATCGATTCGATACATTTCTTATGTACCCATAGGTGCTATATTGGATTTGAATCAGATTTCGGATCAATCTATATTGATTGACTGCCTCCATTATGTTGTTGCTAGCAAATACCACTCTTTTTGGTTTTGGATCTTCCAAGTCATTCCCGCAGGAGATCCGGACCGATTTTTTTCTGATCCTTCGATAAAAAGATTCATTCTCTTCATAAAAAATAGGAGGTAGAACCAAGAAAGATTTCTTTTTCGATTCATCCCTGGAGTTGAATACCTCATTCAATAATTTTTTTTTATCCAACCCGTAGGAATCAATAGAAAAGGAAAATCCCTTATGATACACCAGATCCGGCTCGGTTATTGATAGAGTGAATAGATCTGCCATTTCTTGAAATCTCTCTTCTGATTCAAAATCGCGGTGTAACGTGTACCCCCCCCTGTTTCGGTCATGGAATAGATGAAAGAAAGAAAAAAATGGATTTTGGTTCAAGAATGAAATCTTATTGGAACTGGCCATATCCGGTTCATCCTTCGGAACCATATCACATCCCGGATCTGATGAAATAGGATGAATTGAGACGGTATTTTGTAAATACGTAATTATCTTGAATATATCAACCATTTCTTTATTTTCCGATCGTCTGGAAGGGACAAAAGAAACATCTTGTTCTTTCTTCAACAATTTATGATCTCTAGTGGACCTCTCAGTAGGATTCGAACCCAGATGAAGTTCTGACCATCTGTCAGAGAAAAAGGAACGAATTGATTTTGTAGAATTCCCAAGAATTGCTTCGATTTCTTCCGGAAGCAGATGATTATTCATCTGCTTCTCACGTTCCGTGAATAGCCGGGACATTGAGGAATATCCAGAAAGGCATTTCGGGAATCGGTCTGATTTTCTCTCTGTTCGTTCCGTTTGAAGAAAGGAAGGATCCCAAAGAATCGATCTTTCTTTTAGTTGTTGAATCTCTCTTTGATTGATCAATGTGTGATATTCCGAATCCTCATTACTAATCGAATCGAAAGGGTCTCTGGATTGATCAGAAGATCCTTTCAATTGGCTAGAATTCGTTACTTGAACGAAAATAGATCTTGTGGAATCATATTGAATATTTGACGATACATTCCGTACCTTGCTAAAAAACCGATCCTTGCTTACCAACCACACATTGTCTAACCAAATCCAACTCTCTCTCGATACGTTCCTCAAAAAATCCGACTCGTGCAGATTCTTCCCCCAACTAACGAAGATATCTTGGCGGAATTGCCACATATGAAATTGAGCACAATTTTGCAAAGAAATACCCCACTTGTTTCTCGAGAAGAGATGGGAAACATGTTCAATCTCATTTGATTGAATAGTTGACTCAGCTCCTTGTTGTTTGAAGAAACCCTCCACTTCAATTGGTCTTTTTTCACGAAAAGCAGACATGAGATAACAAATCCAGTGTTTCACTAAGATTTCGAATAGCTGGCCCGAATTCAAGTTGATTATGTTTCGCTTCTTCCTCAGAGAAAGACGATCAAACAATTCCCAATCATGGTCCTTGCGGATCGGATCATCCGTATAGGATACAAAAAGAAACTCCAGATATTTGATATCTTTCTCTTTAAATGAGATCTCAATTCCAGCTACGGTTTCCTTAGATATCTTACAACTAGAATTCCACCTTTTTCCGATCCGGTTCCTCCACCACCGCGAACCCCAGTTAGAGTCAGGCATGATACACTTTTTCGTTATTGGGAGAACCCAAGTACTCTCTTTCGGATCCATGAAACAACTCTCAGAGATCTTTTTCCCTTTTGGAAGATAGAGGAGCGAAACAATCAACCTATTAATATTGGAAGACCAAAAAGATTCTTCCGATGTATCATTTCTGGGTCCAATGGAATTCATAGGTATAGGAAGAAGCCCCATCAAATAGAGATTTTTTCTTTCGACCATATTTCGATTGTTAATACGATATATAAGGACCGCTACTACAAGCAGTACTACACCTTTGATCGTGAAATATCGATTGCTTGTTGAACCCTGTGAATCGCGTGAAAGGAGGATACTCCAAATTCGGGGGTCAAAGAGTTTCATAAAACGTTCTTGGTGGAAAAAAATGTGAGTGAAAGATCCCACTGAATCGAATTTGGTCCATGAATCTAAGAAATAGTGAGAATTCTTGATCTCTCTCAATATCTCTCTCAATTCGAAGATCCAGGATTTGAATTGATGTCGTTTCATTGATTCCTGTTTCATTGATTCCTCCTAAAGATTTCATTTCAATTGGAATTTGGTTATTCACGATGTACGATGATCCCTGTTAAGCATCCATGGCTGAATGGTTAAAGCGCCCAACTCATAATTGGCAAATTCGTAGGTTCAATTCCTGCTGGATGCACGCCAATGGGAACGTTCAATAAGTCTATTGGAATTGGCTCTGTATCAATGGAATCTCATCATCCATACATAACGAATTGGTATGGTATATTCATACCATAACATATGAACAGTAAGAACTAGAATTCTTATCAATACTGGAACTCATAGGGAAGAAAATGGATTTATGGATGGAATCAAATATGCAGTATTTACAGACAAAAGTATTCGGTTATTGGGGAACAATCAATATACTTCTAATGTCGAATCAGGATCAACTAGGACAGAAATAAAGCATTGGGTCGAACTCTTCTTTGGTGTCAAGGTAATAGCTATGAATAGTCATCGACTCCCGGGAAAGGGTAGAAGAATGGGACCTATGGGACATACAATGCATTACAAACGTATGATCATTACGCTTCAACCGGGTTATTCTATTCCACCTCTTAGAAAGAAAAGAACTTAAAAAAAAATACTTAATAACACGGCGATACATTTATACAAAACTTCTACTCCGAGCACACGCAATGGGGCCGTAGACAGTCAAGTGAAATCCAATTCACGA
This sequence comes from Papaver californicum, assembly GCA_023531435.1. NCBI lineage: Eukaryota > Viridiplantae > Streptophyta > Magnoliopsida > Ranunculales > Papaveraceae > Papaver > Papaver californicum. The sequence goes on from JAJJMC010017041.1 coordinate 9,399, forward strand.
AATAATTTGATCTCTGGACAGCGTCATTGTGGTAAAGGTCGTAATGCCAGAGGCATCATTACCGCAAGGCATAGAGGGGGAGGTCATAAGCGTCTATACCGTAAAATAGATTTTCGACGGAATGAAAAAGACATATCTGGTAGAATCGTAACCATAGAATACGACCCCAACCGAAATGCATACATTTGTCTCATACACTATGGGGATGGTGAGAAGAGATATATTTTACATCCCAGAGGGGCTATAATTGGAGATACCATTGTTTCTGGTACAGAAGTTCCTATCTCAATGGGAAATGCCCTACCTTTGAGTGCGGTTTGAACCATTGATTTACGTAATTGGAAGTAACCAATTAGGTTTACGACGAAACCTAGAAATCAATCACTGATCCAATTTGAGTACCTCTACGGGATAGACCTCAACAGAAAACTGAAGAGTAACGGCAGCAAGTGATTGAGTTCAGTAGTTCCTCATATAAAATTATTGACTCTAGAGATATGGTAATATGGAGAAGACAAAATTGTTTGAAGCACCGACAGAACCGGAAGCGCCCCTTGTTTCAAAGAGAGGAGGACGGGTTATTCACATTTCATTTGATGGTCAGAGGCGAATTGAAAGCTAAGCAGTGGTAATTCTACCCCCGGGGAAAAATAGAGATGTCTCCTACGTTACCCGTAATATGTGGAAATATCGACGTAATTTCATAGAGTCATTCGGTCTGAATGCTACATGAAGAACATAAGCCAGATGATGGAACGGGGAGACCTAGGATGTAGAAGATCATAACATGAGTGATTCGGCAGATTTGGATTCCAATATATCCACTCATGTGGTACTTCATCATACGATTCATATAAGATCCATCTGTCTAGATATCATTATATACATCCAGAAAGCCGTATGCTTTGGAAGAAGCTTGTACAGTTTGGGAAGGGGTTTTGATTGATCAAAAAGAAGAATCTACTTCAACCGATATGCCCTTAGGCACGGCCATACATAACATAGAAATCACACTTGGAAAGGGTGGACAATTAGCTAGAGCAGCGGGTGCTGTAGCGAAACTGATTGCAAAAGAGGGTAAATCGGCCACATTAAAATTACCGTCTGGGGAGGTCCGTTTGATATCCAAAAACTGCTCAGCAACAGTCGGACAAGTGGGTAATGTTGGGGTGAACCAGAAAAGTTTGGGTAGAGCCGGATCTAAGCGTTGGCTAGGTAAGCGTCCTGTAGTAAGAGGGGTAGTTATGAACCCTGTAGACCATCCCCATGGGGGTTATCCTGCGCTTGGAAGAAGAAGTAGAAAAAGGAATAAATATAGTGATAGTTTGATTCTTCGTCGACGTACTAAATAGGAGAGAAAATCGAGAATATGTTTCTTCGTCTTTACAAAAGAAAAAAAGATAGGAGTAATTAGCTGTGACACGTTCACTAAAAAAAAATCCTTTTGTTGCTAATCATTTATTAGCAAAAATTGAAAAGCTCAACATCAGGGGGGAAAAAGAAATAATAGTAACTTGGTCCCGGGCATCTACCATTATACCCACAATGATCGGCCATACAATTGCTATTCATAATGGAAAAGACCATCTGCCTATTTATATAACAGATCGTATGGTGGGTCACAAATTGGGAGAATTTGCACCTACTCTAAATTTCCGGGGACATGCGAGAAGCGATAATAAATCTCGTCGTTAATGTTAATAATAATAAAGTTAATATGGGTGCTCGTCGTTCATTAGTGGGAGGTTAACCTTATGATAAAGAGGGACCCAGATGTGGAAGTATCCGCTTTAGGTCAACATATATGTATGTCTGCTCACAAAGCACGAAGAGTAATCGATCAGATTCGTGGGCGTTCCTACGAGGAAACACTTATGATACTAGAACTCATGCCTTATCGAGCATGTTATCCTATTTTTAAATTGGTTTATTCAGCAGCAGCAAATGCTAGTCACAATATGGGTTTCAAGGAAACAGATTTAATCATTAGTCAAGCCGAAGTCAACGAGGGTACTATTGTGAAAAAGTTAAAGCCTCGAGCTCGAGGACGTAGTTATCCGATCAAAAGACCCACCTGTCATATAACTATTGTATTGAAAGATATATCTAAAGATCAAGACTATTTCATATGGTTAAGAAAAACGGGATATGTATATATAGATAAATATACGGATGTTAGAGAGAGGTATCTATGTATGGTAGAGCACGAAAGACTAAAATGGGCTAATGAAGAA
>JAJJMC010017043.1:0-11331 GCA_023531435.1 Papaver californicum
TACCTGATAAATGAAAAAGAGATTTAATGAAAAAACTAAATCATCCAGGAAAGAAAAAATTTTGGTAAGAAAAGATGGGAAAATTTAATTTTGCAAGATGTGAAAAGTAAGGGTAAAGCTTATTTACATAAGTATATTTTATTAACATGAAAAATACCTTGTGAGGAATAAAATATATAAAAATATGAAACAAAGATTTTATGAAGAAGGAAAAGCTGGACTTGTGATAGGGAAAGTTTACAGTTAAAATAATAATTAGAATCTCTTATGATTTAATAGATAAGAGTTCATTTGACTAATTTTCTAAGAAAATATTTTTAGATATCGAGGAAGGAAAACGGTCGAGAAGGCAAAAGATAGTGAAGAAACAGCAAATTCTAGAAAATATGTCTCAAGACGCGAATTCTGGGAACCAAAATAGTAATGAAGGCTTGGAAAATAGACAAGAAGAAGGGAGTGATTCAGGACAACAACAAAGTATTGAGGGAAATCATACCCCAAGTCAAGAATTAATGTCAAATACTGTGGTTCAGAATTTCTCTTCAGATCATGAGAGTTCTCGAAGAAAGACACGACAAATACAGGACCTATTAGAAGAAATAAAGGAAATAAGAAAGGAACAAAGAGCAAGCAACCATCGAATTGAGTTACTAGCAACCGAAAATCAAGTTTTAAAAGATGTAATTCAGCAAGAACAAAGACCAACTGTGACTAGAGTACGAAATCAGGAGCCAATGTCGAGTAGACAAATATCAAGAAATGAACAGCGGAATCCAGATCAAAGAATAGTGTTAGCAGGATCGACATCTCGGGTAAGAAGACAACATGAAAATGACTTTCAACGAACCCAATGGGAAACATGTTTGGAAGCGATGGACCAAATGAAGGAGGAAATTAAAGGATTAAAAAATAAAGAGGGGGGAAGGATAGAAGAGGTATTGAAAGAAGCAAAGCGAACACCGTTAGCGCAACATTTAACGCGCGTATCGTTACCAAGAGAATATAATATTCCAGTGTTCGAATGTTACGATGGAACCAAGGATCCAACATCGCACTTAAAGTATTATAACCGAGTAATGTCGCGATGGGACGATCATGAAGCGATCATGTGCAGATGTTTTCCGTCAAGTTTAACAGGAACATCATTATTGTGGTACGACAGATTACCGGAAAATTCTATCAATAATTATGCATAATTGGTCAGAAAATTTTTAGAGGCATACATGTATAACAGACCAATTGATTCAGGGGAGGACAGACTTTATTCTTTAATGTCATGGCCAGAAGAATCGATCCGATCATATACAACTAGATGGCATTCAATATGTCAAGCAATAGGTGATTTAGACCCAATGACAGCTATAAACCATTATAAATGGGGGATTGTAGATCGGAAGAGTCAGCTCTTTGTTGAAATCCATCGAAATAATCCAAAAACTGAAGGCAAATTGAGAGAAATAATAGAAACATGTGCAAGACTCCAAGATATACAGGATCAAGGATCGAGAATTAATTCTGAAAATCAAGGAAATACAAGGAGAACAAATTCAGTTGAAGAATTACCAGAACAGAAAAGGAAATGTCTTCCAAAAGTTGAATCAAAAGGATTAAAACATCCTCGACAAGGGAATGGAAAAAATTTTGCTCAACAATTTCGAGAAAGAACTTTTACCAAGCTTAATGTTTCATATTTCAGGTTATTCAACATTTTGAAGAATCGACCAGGTTTTCAATGGCCAATAACAAAGGGAAATCAACCGGAACTTACACAACATTCCAAAGACTATTGTGAGTACCATAACTACAAAGGGCATACAACAAACAACTGTAGAAATTTTATAGCATTGGTACAAAGAATGGTCGATGCTGGAGAATTGAAGGAATTTGTTCAAAAAATTGAACCATCAGAGAAATATGATGAAGGCAAAGCAATACATATTCCATATAACAAACAGACAATTAATATGATTTCATGTGTGGAAAAGTGTGATACAGATTTGAATGTAGCAATCAACAAGAAATTGTGCAAGAGAATTCGGAACCACGAGGCCTTTAGAGTTCAAGGAAGGCAAGTAGAATTATGGGAGGATTGGATGGCACATCCATTAACATTTTCTGCACAAGAAGTAAATCAAGAAATTGAAATGCATAATGACCCTCTTGTGTTGACGTTATTGATATCTGGTTGGAATGTCAAGAAAATACTCTTGGATGGGGGCAGTTCATTAAATGTGATGTTCTACAATACATTTTGTAAAATGGGTTTCAAAGAAGATCAACTCATCACTTCACGATTTGTCATTTATGGATTTAATGGAATATCGTCCAAGCCAAAGGGAGAAATTGATCTTGAAGTTTCAGCCGGACCGATCAACATTCTGACAAGATTTAGTGTTGTGGATGCACCATCCCCGTACAATGCTATAATTGGAAGACGATGGGTTCATCAATTAAAGGGTGTAGTATCAACTTATCATCAGTATCTACGATTTCCAACACCACGAGGAGAGATGGAGATAAAGGGTGATCAAGAAGATGCTAAACTTTGTATAATGGCAGAGACAAGAATAAATGAAGAACGAGAGCATTTACAATGTAAAAAGAAAAAAGAGTCAAGAATTAAAGCAAAGGAAGAAGAAATAAATCAATACTTAGAAAAAAATGCAAAAAATAAAATAGAAAGTGAAAAAGGAGAGAACAGCAAAAATCAAGAAAATTTGGAAAACCAGCCGCAAAAAGGGGCGATGTAGCAATTAAAGGGAACCCCAACTCCAATTGAGATTCCAAAACCAGTTTTCACCCCAGTAGAGCAAACAAAAATCATAAACATTGGCACCGGAGAATGCCCCAAGCAAGTGCGAATTGGGACATTAATAAAATCAGATGTGGAACAACAGATAGTCAAATTGCTTTGTGAATATACATATGTGTTCGCTTGGAGAATAGAAGACATGCCGGGGATCGATCCCAGCATCGTCCAGCATGAATTAAAAATACATCCTGATGCAATTCCTTTTCGCCAACGGATACGAAAAGTCGCACCAGAATATCATGAACCAGTGGAAAAAGAATTAACAAAACTTTTAGATGCAGGGTTCATTCGAGAGGTACGATACCCTACATGGATTTCTAATATGGTAATTGTCCCGAAGAAGAACGGTGGAGTGTGAATTTGTATAGATTTCACCAATCTAAATAACCCATGTCCAAAAGATAGTTATCCACTCCCAAACATTGACCAGTTAGTAGATGTTGTTGAGGGACATGAGATATTATCATTTATGGACGGACAATCTGGGTACAACCAGATAGCATTAGCAGAAGCAAATCAGGAACACACATCGTTCTTTACTCCACGAGGATTGTATTGTTACACTAGAATGCCATTTGGACTACGGAATGCAGGAGCGACATATCAATGCCTAGTGGATGCAATATTCAAACCATGGATCGGAAAAACTTTGGAAGTTTATGTGGATGACATGTTAGTAAAAAGCAAGTTATCTGGTGATCATTTGCGGAACCTGGCTGAGATTTTTGGTGCACTACGAAAGTATAAGATGAAAATAAATCCAGAAAAGTGTATTTTTGGTGTTACATCAGGGCGATTTTTAGGATATCTGGTTACAAAAGATGGAATTCAAGTTGATCCAGCAAAAATACGAGCAATAACGGATATGCCATCACCAAACAGTATAAAGAGTGTACAGAAGTTAAATGGGTGTTTGGATGCACTAAGTAGATTTATTGCAAGATCATCAGAACGATGTAAACCCTTTTTTGATGTACTTAAGAAGAAAAATAAGTTTGAATGGAACGATCGTTGTGAGCAAGCATTTCAAAGTATAAAATTACATCTTGCCACGTTGCCAGCATTACAAAAACCAGAACCAGAAGAAATGTTAACTTTGTACATAGCAGCAACAGAAAATGCAATCAGTGGAGTAATGGTGCGAACGAATGAGAAAATCGAGAAACCTGTATACTACATCAGCAAGACTTTGAATTCAGCAGAAAGAAATTATACTAAGATTGAACAATTAATTTTGTCAGTGGTATTTGCTACTCAGAAGTTACGCACTTATTTTCTCACTCATTATGTTCGTATATTAACCAAAGCTCCATTGGAATCAGTTTTAAAGAATACAGGGAAGGTAGGAAGAATAGCAAAATGGAACGCTCAGCTAGAACAATACAACATTGTTTATGAGATACAAACTGCGCAGAAATCCCAAGTTCTAGCTGATTTTTTGGCAGATTTTCCAATCGAGGAAGAGTATGAAATTCAAGGACTTCCGGGGTGTGAAGAAGAAGAACCAGTAGATATCCTAGATTCAAATAGTTCACAACGATGGGAGGTTTTTGTTGATGGGTCGCGAAATAAAGAAGGGGCAGGAATAGGTATCGTGATTACAGCACCAAAGGGAGAACGTATGGTACACTCATTTCGACTTGAGTTCGAAGAGCATACAAATAACATAGTAGAATATGAAGCAGTAGTTCATGCTCTCAAACTCATTATTGAACTAGGAATAAGTGATGTAAGACTCACAAGTGACTCGCAGCTGGTGATTAGACAGATCGAGTTAAAATATCAAACGGTCGATGAGGACTTGGAACGATACAAAAATCTTGTACAAAGTTTAACAGTTTGTATTCCAAATATTATTTTTCGACATTTGTCTCGTGAAAAGAATCGACATGCAGATGCACTGGCGTATATCTCGTCCATGATAAATGACCCAAATACTAAAGCGCTAAAAATTGGGAGAATATACGAGCCATCCATAAGAGCACAAGTGTTAAATAACATAGAGGAAGATGGTATCGATGACTCAGCCATACAAAGTGCCACATCTACATCGCAACAAGAAAATGATCAACCAAGTGAGCCCGATTGGAGAGCCCCGATACATCAATATACAAAATAAAATGTTACCAACAGATTCTAAAGAAGCAAGGAAAATTCAACTTAAGTCAAACAGTTACCAACTTAGAGATGGAATTCTTTATCGACATTCTTTTCTTGGACCATTATTTCGATGTTTATCACAAAAAGAAGGATTACGAATTCTCAAAGAAATACATTATGGAGATGCAGGAAACCATAGTGGAAGACGGTCGCTAGCATTAAAAGCCAAAATGCAGGTTTATTATTGGATTTCCATGTTGAAAGATTCGGAAGAAATGGTTCGAAGGTGCGAAGAATGTCAACGATTTGGTAAGAAAATCAAAGCACCAGCTACGGAATTAAATTCAATACTTAGTCCATGGCCATTTGCGAAATGGGGAGTTGATATAGTCGGACCATTAGCTGAAGGCACAAAGAAAAGAAAATACTTAATTGTGGCCACTGATTATTTCACCAAGTGGGTAGAAGCAAAAGCACTAGCGCGAATCAGAGACACTGATGTTTTTACATTTCTATTTGAGAATATCATTTGTAGGTTTGGGATTCCAGCAGCGATAGTCTCTGATAATGGAAAACAATTCCAGGGGAAGAATATCGATATGCTATTTGAAACATATAATATTCAGAAACATAAGTCTACACCTTTTTACCCACAAAGTAATGGGCAAGCAGAATCCACAAATAAAACAATCGCAACAAATCTGAAGAAAACATTGGATGGATATTATAATAAGTGGTGCGAACAATTACATAATACATTATGGGCATATAGAACCACGAGAAAAGCTTCAACTGGAGAATCACCATATCTTCTTACTTATGGAACAGAAGCAGTAATACCAACAGAGGTTATTTTGCCTACGACCAGAACAGAAGCATGGGAGAAAAACCTAAATTCAGATCTCATGTTACAAAAATTGGATGACTTGGAAGAAAAAAGAGAAGTGGCACTCCAAAAGATGGAGAATTATCAAAGGGGATTAGCTCGAGAATACCATAAGCGTGTAAAATCCCGAAATTTTGTCCAAGGTCAATATGTCCTCCGGCAAATAACAGAACACCAAAGGGACAAAAGAGCAGGAAAATTCGCACCAACATGGGATGGACCATACGTGATTCAAGCGTCGGCAGGACAAGGGTCGTACTATCTTCAGAATTTGCAAGGAGAAATTTTAAAGCATCCGTGGAATGCACAATATTTAAAGCTTTACTATCTGTGAATAACAATGCAATGTTACCACAAAAAGCAGGTACATATACAATTAATTCATTAATTTCTTTTATAATCACTCCAGGAACATCGTACCATGGAGAATATTATAATTCCATTAATCCCGGAATGTCATATACTTTGAATCCAGGAACATCATATCTTGGAGATTGTCATGATTATTAATATAATTAAAATTCCATTAATCCCGGAAATGCATATACTTTGAGCGCTCAAAATTACTCCAGGAACATCATATTCTGGATATCGTTGCGATTGACGACATAATCATATACAAAAGGTGAACATCATCCTTAGAGAATTTTATTAACAATGAAATTCTTATCAAGAAGGGGTTCCTAATTATTGGTTTATCAATTTTCAGAGTACAGTTCGGGACCAACCCTGTATCTTACCCCTGGCCCGGGTTTGTTTCGTATGTGTGGGATCTCGAACAACATGATTTGAGGTAAAAAGTACTTCAATTCATGGTACTTAGAAAATCATATGATAGCCAAAAGAATTACTTAATCACATTTTCTTGTGCAAGAAATAACATTAAAGACATATCAAAAGGATGCAAAAGAAAATCCTTGAAAGACACACAAAGTACAAGATGGAGGAGTTAACAGAAAATGAAATTACAAAGAATATAATCAAATATCAGGAAGACCGGATCGAGATGGTGGAGGAGGAATTACAGGCACAGAAGCGCGCTTGCTAAGTACTGAAGGATCGGATTGTGCACGATCTAAAGCAGTATTAAAGGACATCGCAATTTTCGCTTTAGCCTCCTGCCTGACCCATTGAACAAAATCACGCCCAAAGTTGATTTCTTTGTGAAGCTCTTCGATCTTTTGCCGATCTATTTCTACTTGAGCACTAAGACGTGATTTTTGATTTTTCTCTTCACTTAATTGTGCAGCTAATGAATCAATCTCTTGTTCACGAGCAGTAATTTTGGAAAGTTCAGTAGATAGTCGAGCATGTAAACTCTCAATTTTTGAGGCGCTAAGAGACACATTATATTCAGAAGTCTTTAACTCTTGAGTAATGTTTTTCACTGAATCTTTCGTTGTATTAAGCTCAGTTTCCACTTGTATTGCTCGATCCTTAGCTTCATTAAATTTTTTCTCCAAATCTGAAAATACAGGAAAATATTAGACAAATTTTATGATATCAAGAACTATAAAATTAGGTAAACCAAAAATGTACCTCTGACAACAGATTTAAACTCTAATTCTTTTTGAGTTAGCAATTTTACAACTTCTCGATATTTTGATTCTGCTTTATTACGCCTCCAAGTGGTTAAATCAAAACTATCGTTCAATTGAGTCAGTTTTTCTCTAACCACATTCATCTCTTTGAAGATTTCCCTTGCATGATTATTCAATTGTACCATTCTACGATCGAACCTAAATAGGGTCTCCATATTTTCCACTGAACCTAGTATAAAATTTAAATGTTTCATATAAATCAAGTAAATAAAATAGTAATTGAAAAGGAATGAAAAATAAACCTTGATTTTGATTCTAAAGATCTTGATTATGACCTTCAATAGTTTGGAGACGTTCCTGTTGTTGTTGATATTGATCATTATGCTGATGATGAAGTTGTTGAAGTTGTTGAAGTTGTTGTTGAAGAAAATTATTTTGCTGTTGCAATTCATCATTCGCTTGTTGTAAGGAAGCATTCTTTTCCTTCATATCCACTGATTCTTTCTTAAATAGTAATCCCATTATGGTAGCTCGAGCTTATAAAATTTATAACCGCTAAATAGACAATCATTACCATATTGAAGTTGGGCTAAAGCTTGTTGTGGAAATGAATATAACGAACTATCGGAAACATTCAAAATTTCATTAAAGGTAGGAGGAGGCTTCACAGGAGATATTTGATCGAGAATATCACTCTTAGACCATGCATCCAGAGTTTCATCCAAAGGAATCGCACTAAGTGAATTCCGGAATCGAGACATGAAGCCAGAATCAGATTTGATACTCTCAGGATTTGCTGAAACATTCTAAAGTCCCTGAGAAAGAAACCATTTGTAGGCTTCTTCTTCATCACCAATTAAAACCTTCACGAGAGATTTGATCGGAAACAGACTTCAGAGTAGAAGGGTCGACACTTAGAATTGTAGTATCGACCTCAACAGCAACAGAAGTAGATCGAACCAAATCATCGGAAGGTACGATCGATTCTAGAATTACTCCAGTAGTCCCTTCGACTTCAGAAGGGATCGAAACATCAGGAACGATCATATTAGAAGGAGGAGAGGTTTCTTTTTCAGTATGATCAATAACATTCATTTCTTCAACAACAGGGATGTTGGCTCCAACAATCATATTTTCCACGTCATCAATCGGATTCATTTCAGCATTATCTTTTTTCCGACGAAATCTCTTTTTCAACATGAGTTACTTCATTCACTACATCAACAATATCTTCATCAATAACAATATCATCTCCCTCTTCTTGAGGAAGACCAGAAAAAGTTTCCAATGCACCATTATCAGGTACAGGGGAATCAAGCACGAAATCAAAAGGTAGTGGAGAAACGATGTTATAAAAATTGGATGAAATACCAGAAGGAGGTGCAACAGTAGGATCGGATCGTTTGATACCATAATTTCTGCTGGCATCGAGGAAACCGGAATAACATCGATAGGATCAGACTGATCCAATGGAAGAGCAACAATCGAGCTTCCTTCTCCCTTATTCAAACTTGAAGCCGTCTCTCCTACAACCTCAGTTGAGAGTTCAAGAGTTCTGGGCTTTTTCTGCTTCTTCTCTGCTGTGAGAATTAATTTTCGTTTTCCTTTACCCTCAACTGCGGGTTCGATCGTTTGTTCATTCTCGACGATCTGTCTATTCTCGACGAATTTTATACCGCGATCAGGTGGAGGAAGGGGGATTCCGATGTCCAAAGAAGGATCGACCTGGAATTAAAAAAAATAAAAATAAAAACATTTAAAGAAGACATTAAAGATCGATACACTATATCTAAAAAGAATGATATCAACTAAGAATTTCGAACCTTGAAGTCAAATTTATAATCATCAAAGTTCAATTTCCAGGGGCAATAGTTAGGGAAACAATTGCGAATATGCTGAATTTCACTAGTAGGAATGTCACCGTATACCCAAGGTCTCTCAATCAGAATAGGGGTGCGATACCATTTATAATCATGTTCTCGACGAATTCTCTCGTTCGAAGGAAAGTCAGCATTGGTATATGGAGCTACCTTGATTCTGGGGTCATCAACTTCTCGAAGTAGAGGAAACCCTTGGGAGCATTTGCGAACAGGACTCACACTCCATTTAACATAATTTTTAACAGTAATACCATCACCATAAGCATTCTGGAAATTCTCAGGCATATAATGAACACGTTCTGAAAGATCGGGAACATAACAGGTAAGACGGGTACGACCCTCACTGCGAAGGGTGCATTCATCGAGAATTCGCCACCAATTGCCATTATACTGTGTGATAGATCGAAGTTGAGTATGTGGAGCCCTGCTGCGAGTAGCAAGAACTCTGAACTGGAAAGGGTTGTTCTTTTCATACAGAGGGAGATGAAGACCATCTTCCAAGGCACCAACAGAAATTAATAATCTATGATGGCTATATTAAAATTTTCTCATCAAATCGAAGGTCATCATATCGGAAGCACAATCAACAAAAGAAACCTTAAATCCTTGAAGATTATGTCTTCTTTTAAATTCTTCGATATCCATAGATCGATAGCTATAAGATGACATTGATCGCTTACTCTTGGGGGCAACATTAGGGACATCGGGAGAAGAATCCCGTACGGTACGAGGTACAGCAGGAGAAGGAGTAGCAAGAGATAAATCTCGACGAGAAACAGCATATCGAGATGAAGAAGACCTACTTGATCTCCTGTTTTCACCTTGACTGCTGGCTGCATCAGATTTTCTTGGAGACATATTGAAGATCTGAGCAGAAAGAAAAAATTAATATATGAAGAAATTACCTAGCAATAATTACAGTGTAAAAAAAGGGCCTTTTCATTCATACATAACCTGAGAATCACAATCTTTTTACTACACCGATAAACCCTCAGCCATGAAAAAAAAATTTGAATCAAGAAAAATAAAATTACTTACATGAAGAAAAGAAGTTAACAATGGTCAAATTGAAGTAGAGAAGAAACCAATTAACGAGAACAGAGCTCCTGAGTAGTGGGAAGATTTGAAAAGTTTAAGGAAGACAAAGTGCAATAACTAAAAAAGAAAAAAGAGACAACAGAAAGTTACAGGATATTTAAAGAAGAAGAATAGTAACCGCCACAAGATGGGAGAACAAAATAATCGGAAAAGATTTGATTTCATTGGAAAAAGTGTAACTGACATAATCATGTTAATGCCAGCGGAAAACTCGGATAACGTGCAAAAAAGAAACTGAAAAGTTAAAAACGACAAGTCCTTCTCTATTTTTCAAAATCTCGGATCGACCGTTGGATGATTTTGTAAAAAAGAGAAGAAGGGGGCAAATTGTTAGTAAATTAAAGAAGCATGACACGTGGAAGAAGATCAAGTTAAGAAGCAACCAGATTAAAAAAGGTGAGAAACATAGGATCACTATTAAAGATATCAAATTTCGAAAAGACACGAGACGTTTCCTGACATCTGAGCGATGAATTGCATGAATGACACATAAGATCGAGAAAGCTGAACAGCATCGAATAAAAAAAACAACATTAAATGATAGCTGATCGGGAAAGTAAAAAGTTATTATTATTATATTATTTTATGATCGAGAAAGCCAAATGTAATAATTATTTTATGATCGAGAAAGTGAATTGTAATAATTACTCTATTATTTTAATGATCGAGATCACACAAGTCTTTGAAGATAAGGAAACACGTGTCGGACATATAAAGCATCGAATCAAGAAGTAAGTAGGAGCAATCTGTCATCTATGTGATTGCACCAAGTAAAAGACAAAATACAAGAACGATAGATACATCGAAACAAGATGGATCGACCCAAAGAAGAATTGATCCAGAACGATGACCAGGCAGTAAAAAATGACACGTTGCATAAAGAGCGACCCAGAAAAATAGATCTATAAATAGAAGAGATCAAACAACAAAGAAGGGACGGAAAAAAAGGGAGCGGAGGAGAAAAAGAGAGAGAAAATATTTTTAGGTATGAATCTATGGAATATAGTAGTATCA
>JAJJMC010017046.1:0-10199 GCA_023531435.1 Papaver californicum
TGTACAAAATGTTAAAATTTTGTAAAAAATCTCGATTTCCAATTTGGGGCTACTAATCATAATCGGTAGTTTAAGATTTTTTTAAACTACTGATTGTATTTGTACAAAATGTTGAAATTTAAAAAAAAATCTCGATTTCCAATTTGGAGCTACTAATCATAATCGGTAGTTTAAGATTTTTTTAAACTACCGATTGTGATTGTACAAAATGTTGAATTTTTTAAAAAAATCTCGAATTCCAATTTTGTTACCGTTGATGAACGACTATAATTTGTATTCTGATACACCTATAAATAAATGAATTTATATCTATCATTCCCATTTCAAATCCACATATTTTACATTTCAGTGAAAATTTCTAATCTCTTGTTTTCATTTAAGGTCGGGTTACGAAAATTTTAGGCTTAATGCAGAGAATTTTACCTTAGAGGAAGATTTATCCCTATGTCGAAACATAGTATTACATTATCCAGCAAGGGGTCATGAACGTTGGATGAATGGTTCAATGAGCATGGAATGGTTAGAACATATTCATGTTAACTTTTGTAATGAAACCGGTAACCCCAATAACCGGAACAGAGCAGGCCTTTTTTGTCGATATATGGAAATCACAAGGGAAGTACTAGAATTTTCTTCTTTAACCGCTAAGGTGAATGAAAGAAGAATTAGGAATGAAACTGATGATGAAGTTGTTGCCAGATCTCTGGAGGAATGGAGAAGATGGAAACGTTCATATTTCAGGTACCAACCTCATTTCGAGATCCTAAGGGTGACGGAAGAATACAATCCTTTTGTGTTGATTATTCTCCAAGAAGTGAAGAACGTCGTCCCGGTCGTCATACGCCCCGTTGAAGGTTTGATAATAGGTTTGCTTAAGTGTTTAAGTGTAATCTGCTGATTTATGATATTTCATTTCCTTTAATGTTACGCGATGTAAGCCTTCGATTCAATGAAATGATAGATGTTAAGTAAAATTGACATAATCGGTAGATAATAATGTTTCTAAACTACCGATTACATACAATCAATAGTTATTGAATTCACGTGCTACCGATTATCTACAATCGGTAGTTATTTATGTTCACTAACTACCGATTGTATCAAGAAAAGTCCTGGATAACAAAACCATTATAATCAGTAGATAAAATTGATCTTTAAACTACCATTACAAAGTTTAAAATTTTAAAGTTTAATTCATTATATGTTTACAATCGGTAGATACAAATTTTCAATCCCTACCGATTGTGAAAGATGAAGAGTTATCGATTTTGGAAGGTTTTGAGAAAGTCAATTTGGGGCGACACCTATAATCGGTAGTTTAAGTACTCCATTAAACTACCGATTGTACAACCGGTAGGAATAAAAATCACGAGCCTATCGATTGTACAAAACTAAAACTCGAAAAATCAATCTAAAACACTCGATTACTAATGCAAAACTAACTCAAATAATTTTCTAATAACCAAATTAATCAACTAATTAATCAACTAATTAATCAAAATTAACACTAATTAAGCAAGGGTAGATTAGCCATTATAGAAAATAGATGGATAAGGGATGTATTGAGACTACTTCAAAATGATCTTATTTTATTTTATTAGTCATCCCTAATTAGTTTTTGGTCGTCCTCAAAAACACCAGGATAAATAAGTCCCTCCGTATCTTGTTCCATTTTCCTTAAGAATTCTGACTATACCTGCACCAGCTAATCGTGCTCCTCTTTTGACAACAATATCAATCACCTTTACAAAAGTTTTTCTCATGCTTAAAGTGGTGTTTACCTGTTCACAAATTAAAACATGATATAAATTAGTTTCATTTTTAATTTGAAGTAAGGTTTCATAAGTTGGATGTCTCACAGACAGATACCTTCAGTTACCTTGAATGTTTCGTTTAGAATTGATCCAATATTTCTGAGGTCGTCGGAATGGTCCTGTTGCATACCATTTAATTCCAATGTACTATAGAAAAGAGTTGCAGTCTTCAAATGTTAGGATTGGTATTTGTTATCATATATATCAAGGTCGCATTTTACATTGAAGCTTTCTATTTTACAAAAAAACAAAGAAAATCTACTACATGAAAATAGCTTGTGCTTGTGGTACTGATACACTCAGACCAACCTATGATCACAAAATTGACTGCGTGCGAATTACAAATTACATGAACAGATACTTTAGCAATTAAAAGACATATATAAGATTGAGGTTGTTGCAAAAAAAAACAAAACAAAAAAACAATGATATATATGCTAACTCGCTGTGCAATATGTATTGGTAAGCAGTATCAACATATATTAAGACTCTTATTTTACAATAATAACTCAAATAATATCTGTAAAATCTTATCAAAGTTAATTAAATCAGGGTGAAAAAATACATACCTTGGTTCATGTTACCCGGTCTTGATGGATTTCTTCTTTCAAGATAAATCCAACTGTGATCAACATTAATCACAAAATTAATCTCTGAGAAAAACAATACAAAAGAAAGAACATTAATCACAACATTAATTTATGACACAAACAAAACAAAAGATTTAGTTTAATAGATTTGGGTTCTAACAGAGTGTAAAAATCGTACATGATAGTCGGATAAAATATTTTGTGCACCTATTAACAAATCAATAAAACAATCACAAAATCACAAAATACCAATGAACGAAGAAAAAAAACGATGAGAAGAAAAAAAAAACATGGAAAGGGAAAGTCGTAGGTGAGATTAAGGTTGTGGATTTTTATGTATGTTTTTATACGCTAAAGGGGACAAAGATACTTGATTTTCTATTGGTCTATATTTTCTCCAATAATCTTCTATTGGTCTATTTTTAGTGAAAAATGAGATAAAATATTTTTTTATTGTTCAAAATTTTATCCCCTAAATTCCTATTGGTATAAGTTGTATTTAGGCGGGACCAGAAGCTCTAAAATTTGAGCTTTATTCATCTTTTAACCACATGAGAGAAAAAAACCCCGAAATTATATATATTAGTCCATCACCCGTGCGATGCACGAGTCTATTTATTACGATTGTCTAAAAAATCTCATCGAAGATTACAACAATTGAAAAAACATGGATAAAATATGTTTTGGGAAATTTATTTATTTTGTAATCTTATTTGAATAGAATATATATTTGTATTACTAAGTTTTGAGTATAATAGTATATTGATTGAAATAAAATTTAGACATACATAAATTTGGACTCAAAATTTATCTTGGTTTTGCACCTTTTGCTCTAAACTTGAACATATTGTTAAAAAAAGTAATAAGAACTACAAAAACCCGAATACAATTAAATTTGTTTCATAAAAAATCAAACAAATTTACTCATAATAAAAAACAACTTACGTTAAAGAAAAATAATAAAAGAAAAACTCTAAATTTCTATTCAATAATTTCATCACTATAACACTGTATAGCGAATAATACGATCAATAAATCCGGAATTGTCAGAAATGAGTTGATACACCATGGTTTTGGTATAACCATATCTGGTAAATCATTCTTCTTGATGGCAATAATTTTTAATTTTGATGGTCCATACAATGTACTTCCAATGCCAATGTACATTGGATGTTCATTTTCTTCAAAAGCTCATGAACTTAAGTAGAACCCTGCATTATGTAAGACTTGTTATAGCTATCATCTATTTGCATTGCAAAGAAAATTTTCATTGGAAATTGATATCAATTAATTGGTATTGCATCCCTTGACTTCATTACTCTCCGCCCTATTATTACCTTCTTCCTGATGGCAGCCCCATTTAATACCTCTGCATCAATTTCATGTTCTCCTAATCGTGTTATGATTAACCTTGTGCCATCAACAATGTGTTGTCCCCTTTTCAAGTTATGTAAGAGAATAAAAGGTAAACCAACTTTCAATCGCAGTTCATGACTCGGCATGTACGTATTTTCAACCTTGTTACAAAATTCTTTAGGATACAACATCACAGTTTCATTATAATTCCAAATAGCAAAAGATATATAGTCCTTGCTTAGGAATACATGTTCCTTTCCATGAAATAGGGCTGCCATGCGCCTATTGATTTCATTAACTTTATTAACTCCAATGGTCAAAATACATTGTGAGCGACGTAGGATTTTCTGAACCCGTTTCTTACGAAATTTCTGTATGAGACAACGATTATTATATTGAAAAACTTATTCTCGGTTGATAGACATAGATGACTCTTTGTCTGAGTAACAATTGTTGCATGAGATTTATCATGCTTTAAAATTAATTTCATTGCAAACACATAATATTATTAAAAAGTTATTAAAAATTCAATAAGCTCATCGCCCTAAACTTCTAAAATATTGAATAAATTAAAAAACAACAACGATATAATAGAGAAAAGTACGTAAAAAGTCATGAGTTTATAGTCCAACATATACAAAAATGTGCACACCAAAAAGACATGTATTTTCGGAAAGAAATCCCTTACGTTCAGCTTGATTTTCCCCATCCATCAACATGTCAAATAAATATCTACGCGAAGAATTTCACAATACTCCAAAATAAATCTATTAATAAAAATAATTAAATATCTACCAAAACTCGCTAAAAACATTTCCTTCGTTCCTAGATTTTTTTCTTCCGACGAACGTAGTTTTATTTCCAAATGAACAGTTGCTAAATTTATAAAGTTTACCCATCTTCCTACCCCCTATTCCTATCGATTTTTTTACTTTTTGAAGCATCTATCCATTTATATATATACAGGTTGGTATCAAATTTACCAAGTTCCCCACTTCCATACCTTTATTTCCATCGATAAATACGGTATAAATACTCTTTGATCAGAAATACGGTATTTGTACTGGGCCTTGTGGAAATGGTTGTATTGTATATTCTGTACATTTTACTGGGAAGAAAAGCAAGATGATACAAATTACTCTACCGAGATTGTATGGAGTCGGGACTACCCTTGTAAAATCAACTTCTTTCTTTGGTTACTATCCCACCATAGGATTTTGACCAAGGGCAAACTAATAAGAAGGGGGATGGAAGTTTCTAGTATATGTTGTTTTTACGAGGTAGATGATGAAACTAATCTTCACTTATTCTATGATTGTTGGAGGATACGAAGAATTTGGGACTACTTTGTAGAAGGATCGGGGAGGAATTGGAATTTTTCTTCTAACATCACTCTCAATGTAAAGTCTTGGAGTACTAATTGGGGAGATGAAAGGCTCGATAGAATTTGGAGAAACATTTCGGTTTCAATTTGGAGGTGTGTTTGGAAGGAGAGGAACGCAAGGGTTTTCAAAAATAAGAAGAAGCCTTTGGGAAGCATCATTAGAAACATTAAACTTCAAGCCTTCTTTTGGGTCGAAGCAAAGACAAGAATGCTAGGCCTAACGGCTAATGTGTCAATAGCATTATGGGATTCTTTATTTCGTCCTCCTTAGCTAATTAGTTAGGCGCTAGTCGTTAGTCACTTGTTGTGTTCCCTTCTTGTTGTCTTTCCCTTTTTTTTTCGGTTCCCGGTTGTTTTCATTGGGTTGAGGTACCCCCTTAAGTACCTCCTCTTTAATAAATTTTCTCTTGATCGATCAAAAAAAAAAAAAAATCTGTACATTTTGATAAGGAATATACATGGAATTTTTTTTTATTGATAAGTGATACTCTAACATCTGATAAGTGATTCGACAATAACATTTTTTTTCTAATGCTCTGCATATTGATACCGAAGTCTACATGAGTAAGCGTCAATTGATGTTCTTCCATGATCTAAACATGGTATTTAACTTATATTCTTACCTTATTTCAACGCATTAGGTGCGTGATAGGTAACTCAGAATCAATAATTCAAATACAATCTTATTTGCAGTAATTTTTATTTATTTTTACCTTCTCAGTTTTCACCAAGGATTCAATATAGAAATTAGGAGAAACAGGGTAAGCCTGCACATCCCTTGTAAATGCTCTTTGCATATCATTGCCATTTAAACCTATGGATTCACCCTAGATGATATTTACATATAATAAATTACTGCAAATTGTGGAATTGTTTGTCCGTTTGTCCGTTTCTCTTCATTGTGGCCCATTCTATTGAGACCACCGAAATTTTTTCAATATATATACTGCCCATGCATGTGTTCATATAAAATAACCCAAATTTCATGGTCACCAAAAAAATTCGAAATAGTTCACATGGTATTTAGAAACCCAAATTTTTTTAAAATTCTCCGCAATCTATATTCCTTAAAAAAACATGTCTATTTCTAATAACTCGTTGTATATATAGTTAAGCCAGTTATAGGTAATGTATTATAGATGACTAGTATGTTAATGTTCATATAGTTGCAAAAGCATAAATCAATGTATATGTAAATGGTTTATTTGAGGATAATACAAATTTTTTTAATTAATCATTAGTTTAAATGTTCGATACATAAGAGAGAAAAAAAAAGGCTCTTGGAAAAATAAAATTAAATCAACACTATTTTCAAAGCCTCCCAAAATATCACATATTTTGGAGATATTTTTGTCATGCCTATTTTCTCATATAAGTCTCCCAAAGTCTCTCAAAGTTACAAATCCATGACTTTGAAGTCTATAACCAATAACATGAACATTTAAAGGACTTCTTAGAAGTTTCTAACCAATAACATTTTTTTTTTTTGAGATTTTCAGAAACTGAAATAAAGTCTTTATCCACTAACAAGGGTGTTTAAGAACTCTTCTGGAATCTCTAATAACTAACATGAGATTTAAGATCTCTCTGAAACTCCCTATAATTCTCAATCCACTATCCTTTTAGCTTGTTTTATCTGTTCTTTTTTGTGCTTCTCATCTTTTGGTTTAGATTTTCCGGTCCTATTTTTAGAAGTTAAAACATTGGCCGATAATAAACTAAACTACCTTTCTTCAATTCTCATTCTTTCATGTCTCGCCAAATTTTGTTATCATTTCAAACAAAACTTATATGTGTCGTAAAATGGAAAAAAAAACATCTGTTGGGCAGTCAGGATCACCTTCTGCATCACTAACAAAGAAATCAACAGTTTCTTGAGAGATTTCTGCCTTTAGAGTCTTAAAAGGAAGGGACCCATTTTGATTCTCCTTGGAACTTTCATCAAGTATACTCCCTGTGAACCCAACTTCTCTGCACCAAGAGTTTGTCTTGATTGGTACTAAACTCGAGGTGGCGCAAAGTAACGGTTATTGCAGCTGAGTTGAAACAAACCAAATCAAACATAAACACATCAATAAATTACTAAAAAGTTAAGGAAAAAAAATCAATCTGTTTGGTACAACAATAATTCTATTCTTGTACTTTAAAAATTATATGCACCTTGAAGAATTAATGAACTTATGAGGAACCAATGGATGATGTTGAAGCGAAAAACAACCCATTGAAAAATGATAATTTGCAGTTCAGAATTTTATAGGATTCAGCTCTCTAAAATAAGTGTTTTTGCTAAGCATGTAACGTTGGCTTTGATCACTTTCAAAGTAAACCGACTTTCCAATCCATGAGAGTTGTTTGGAGTTGAAGAGATCAAACCATACAAAAAAAATTGGGATAATTATAGAAATGCCCTAATTTGTGGGGTCATTATATATTTCTGTCCCGAGTTTAAAAATTAATAGAAATGTCTCATTTCGTTAATTTTTTTCATTAATTTTCAACGTGCGAGTTCGCATGTGCGAAAAATGATCAAAATACCCCTCTGTAATTAGTACTTATAATATTTTTTAAAAATATATTTTTTTATACTTTTATAATATTTTTTTTATACATTTATAATATATATATTTTTATAAAAGTACAAATTTTTTTATAAATGTACAAAAAAATATATTATAAATGTATAAAAAAATTTTATAAAAGTATAAAAAAAGATATTTTCAAAAAATATTATAAGTACTAATTATAAAGGGATATTTTAATCATTTTTCGCACATGCGAACTCACATGCTCAAAGTTAACTGAAAATCTAGCGGAATAAGGCATTTCTATTAATTCTAAAAACCCAGGACAAAAATATATAATGACCCCCAAAATTAGGGCACTTCTATAATTATCCTAAAAATCATCCGTAGAAACAACAAACAAAAGAAGAGGAGTAATAAGAGTGTTATCAAAGAGGATTTGATAGATTAGTCAATAGTGAATGCAGAGACCACACATGAGCACGGTGGCAAAGTTGTTGAGAGTTTATAGTATTAGTCACTATATGAGGTCGAAATTTGTGTACATTGGTTAACAAAATAGAGAACATAGTCAATTATCAAGTATTATTATGATTGAGACGATTACCTTGCCTCTTGTTCCTAATAATCTCACCGAATGCAGTATCTTTTCATAAATTGCTCCCTCTTTGCGATGTAAAACTGCCATGCCAGACCTATAGGTCTAGACATTTTTTTCCCTAGGTATATTACAGGAAGAACACAATTTGAATGAAGGCTGATATAGGGGTTCCAAATTTGATTGAGGGGCTCCTCTAATAAGACGAAATAGAGACATTATGAAGTAAAACACAAAAACCCCTTATCCATAATATTTTCACAATACCCAAACCACCCCTCATTAGTAATTTTAATTACATTAATTAGTTAAGATTAATTTAAACTAATCATGATTAATTAAACATAATCTTTTACCTAATCAAATGATTTTTTTTTTTTTTTTAATTTGTGTTTTGTGGGAAGAAAAACTTGATAAAATTTAAGAAAATTTTGTCGTTTTTTTTTAAACCCTAGATTTTGATTCAATCAACCATAGTAGCATTTAGATACCTCTAGATTAAACTCTTGATCTTTTTATGGCTTAAATTAGATGAAATCACGATTTGAAAGTTTGATTTTTTGTGATTCAGAGAAACTTACGGTTGGGTTTCATGTCGAACCCAACCATAACACCAAGAACACCGAAGAACACCATTTTTGCCCAGATTTACGGTTGGGTTTTCAACCAAACCTAACCGTAACTAATTTGTTCTTCATATTACCGTAACTTCAAATGTAGGAGATGAAGATTCAATTAAAATTTCCGGTTAGGTTTTCAACCAAACCCAACCGTAACTAATCTTCAAACCCCAATTTTAAAATTAGATAAATATATTTTGAGATTTTTTTCATTTCTATCTTGTAGAGAATTGAAAGATGGAGCTAACCCAAAAAAAATGAGGTCAATCGGACATCGTATGAAGGACTTATGATCAAAACGGTGACATTTTTATTTGTATCCAGGAAGAATTACGGTTGGGTTGGGCCAATAAACCCAACTGTAACTCTGGCCTCTTGGAGGCCCAAAATGCTCAGAGTTACGGTTGGGTTTATTGGTCCAACCCAACCGTAATTCTTTCTGGATACAAATAAAAATGTCACTATTTTGATCATAACTCCTTCATACGATGTCCGATTGACCTCATTTTTTTTTGGTTAGCTTTGTCTTTCAATTCTCTACAAGATAGAAATTAAAAAATCTTAAAATCTATTTACCTAGTTATACGATTTGGGTTTAAAGATTTGTTATGGTTGGGTTTGTTTAATAACCCAACCGTAATATGAAGAATTAACCAATTACGGTTAAGTTTTACCTTAAAACCCAACTGTAAGTCGAAGAAAAATGAAGAACACCATTTTTTTCCCATAGTTACGGTTGGGTTTTGCCTTAAAACCCAACCGTAAGCCATCCCTTGGAGCATTGAGTTTTAAGGACAAATTTGGGTTTCAAAATAAAAAAAGTGAACTTATTCAATCATTTTAATTAGATTGAAGATAAATTGGGTCATTCAAACAAAGAAAAACTGAAAATCATACAAATTAGAGAATCCAATTTTGTGGTATCCAGTAGAATTTACGGTTGGGTTTTGGGTTAAAACCCAACCGTAACTTATTCTGTTAGTTTTTTTTACAATTTCAACATGTATTCACGGTTGGGTTCTGCCTAAAAACCCAACCGTAATATGAAGAATAAACCTTCCCCAGACTTACGGTTGGGTTTTAAGCCAAAACCCAACCGTAACTAATCTTTAAACCTCAATCTTAAAATTAGATAAATAGATTTTAAGATTTTTTCATTTCTATCTTGTAGATAATTGAAAGACAAAGCTAACCCAAAAAAAATGAGGTCAATCGGACATCGTATGAAGGAGTTATGATCAAAACGGTGACATTTTTATTTGTATCCAGGAAGAATTACGGTTGGGTTGGGCCAATAAACCCAACCGTAACTCTG
>JAJJMC010017051.1:0-19400 GCA_023531435.1 Papaver californicum
GAAAGTCATTTTCTCCAGGTCAGAAAGTTCTTCTGTATGACACACGGTTACATCTGTTCCCCGGGAAGTTACGCTCTCGGTGGACAGGTCCATATGTGGTTCGCACTGTTTTTCCTCATGGAGCTATTGAGATTGAGACTCAGGATGGTGGAAATATCACCAAAGTCAACGGTCAACGACTAAAACCGTCTTTAGAGTCTACCCCTACAGGTAATATTGAGGAGGTCCCTCTGGAGGACCCAGCGTACTCTGATTGACCATCAGAGCCGTTTGTGTATGTATGTATTAGATTCTTTTTACATCTTTATTTTTCTCTCCTTAAAAGGATTGCTACGCTTCATTCAGGTACTATCTTTCTGATTCCCTTACTTATACTCTTTTGGTAATGTTCTTTACTTAGAAACATTGAGGACACTGTTTATTTTAAGTTTGGGGGTATTGGGAGACTTTTTAGGTTTAATAAGATTTGGAATTTAGAAGCATGTGAACAATTTAGGGTGACACTAACCACTCTAGGTAGATGGAAACTTAGCCATTTTGCTATAAGGATTGGTGTGCCCAGCTAGATGGTCTATTCATAAAGGAGACAGAGTTCAGGTGTTAGAAATAACATGATAGTTGTTACCACCACATCACGTTCTGTTTTATTATTTGCAATTTCGTGTTTCTCTGAGAGTATTGGTGGGTCCTAGCATCGACGTGTTAATTAGCGCTGGAATGACATTTAGTGTGTTGAGATCATGCCCCAGTTTGAATAATATGTTATTGTTTTAGAGTTATGTGTGTGGTCCCCCTGTCTCCGTCGCCTAAGCAAGCGTGGAACGCAGGATCCATGGGAACTTGTAAATATTTTAGTTAGTAGTAACCGTTGAAAATAAATGGGGAGTATCTCGACACACTAGGTTTCATCTCGGTACTGACCTTCAGACAGATATGGGACACATCGTTCGCCTCAGTCAACACTTGCGACCTTCTACAGTCTACTTTCATCTTCTAAGTCTTTTCATGTGATGTGTGGATAGATAACTGTCTGAGTAGAACTCTGTTGTCTTAGATATGAATTTTAGTATGCTTGAGTTAACACTCGTGTACAGTGATTGGACCCATAAAGGGTAATGGTCCCTATAGCCGAATAGCTAAGTAGCCAACTAACTAGCTTGTTTAGTGTTTATCCTTAATCGTTCACGTGTTGCTAAGATCTAGATCCAGGTTTTGTGGGTATACCTCTTGTAAACCCTCACGAGACAAAACTCGTCCACTAGGGACACCTAGGGGTTTAACGGCTTACTGCATATGCTAAATGTAGTCGCGATTCCTGCGAAAGTGAGTTAGGATTTGTACTTTATTTTTAGAGTAGTTTGCTCGAGGACTAGCAAAATAGTAAGTTTGGGGGTATTTGATAGACACATTTTAGTGTCTAAATTGCACCTTAATTTCTAGTGAGTTAGTATTCGATTTTGTGTCTATTACGTGTTTTTATGCTTTTGTAGGTACATTAGAAGAATAAAGATTTGTGGAAAAATTGGCTCAAAAGTGTTCAAGGCACCCGGGAAAATGGATCAAAGCACCCACACTTTGGATTGGGGCACTCCTGGATCGGGTCAACCCAGCGAGTCAACCCAGCGAGCTGGATCGGGCCGAGTCACCGGGTTAACTCATCGAACTCAACTGTGTCCACTGTCAACTAAAATCAACGTGTTTTTTCGCTTCCAGATTGTTCCAAATATTAGTAGGTATCCCACACAAGTTAGAACAATCGAGAAACAGCAAAAAAATCCCGTGAAATCAGTTGAAAAATCATGTATATGGCCGGAATTGGGTTTCGATTCGGTTTGGGATTTGTGGGCTATTCTAGAGAGTTCTATTAGGTTTAGAACTCTCTCTAGGGTTTCTAATATCTATAAATACCAAGAGAAGCCAAGAGAATCGATAACAAAAGCCTAGAGAAGAAAATAGAGAATTCCGGTGAAGCTCCGTCAACATCCGGTCAACTGCTACTGCACCGGCCGGCTGTTCTTCATCCATCACTGCCGGAGAAGAAGACTCAGTAACATCTATAACTGTTGTTGATTTGAATTTTCCTGTTGTCTATTATTTCAAACCATTTGTTGCTTAAACTCTTCTGTAACAGCTGAACCCTCTCCTGTGACGCATATAAGCGTATCAAATCAGCTGTTACAGCGTAATTCAACCTTGTAATCAATATTTTGAGCAATGAAATCAACTTTTGAGCAAGTTTTCTTCACCATGGGCTAAGTCTATTTACTGGGATGATGGAGGAGGTTTTTCTCTCAATTTTATGTGGTAAGTCTATTTTTAATTAATTATTTATAATTCTTTTATTATTATTTGCATGGATTTAAATTAGAAAAAAATGGTTTTTATTAAATAGTTGTGTTCTCTTTTGATGGGTCATGCTTAGTTAATTACTCTTGATGTCTCATGCTTAGGATTTACAATTATTCTTTTAGGAAACATATTTTTGGCAAACTTGAATTAAATTGTTAAAAAGAATTATATGATTAATCACATAAATTGTTAGAAATAACTGAACCTTGATTCCTAGTTTTCTCCATATTTTCTAAAAATATTCTCTAGTTTAATTTCCTGATTTTTATTAGTTTGGATTAAGTTTAATATTTTCTAAAATCATTACCTTCACAAGTTCGAGAATCGAACCTCTTTTTACCACTATATAAAATCACATCAGTTATCCACAATAGAAGGAAACAGCAGCAAGCTACGAAGATAAACAATCTGAACACACTTTGATCCCTATCTAGGTAAACCACATCGACCAGAGGATGGGTTTTTGGCAACTGAACTTCTTTCTGAACAGGAGGATTATTGGATCTATCTCGAAGATGATCTTGTACAATGGCAGATGTGCATATGTCAGGTCCCAAGCTAGGGACCTTCCTAAGATTTAATGGTATAGCACATGGAGAATGATAGTCACCCCCAAACTTAGAGTTTTCAGTGTCTCTAGATAGACTAATAACAATTTCCCTCATTTCCGGATCGTGAGATTCTCGAAAATAGTCAATTGCTTCTTCTAAAGTACAATCTGGTGTTGCAGAACCTAACAAAGTGCTCACTTCATTAATAACACTATCATTATCGCCATCAATTCTATAGTTGGTTATGCATTTCTCTAAGGGATCTTCTAACGGGTCGAGCCTACGCTGCATCTCCCTAGACGGTTTGGATTCCTCCTCTGAATGGATCTGGTGCATACAAACTGTTGGGCTAATTCCCTTAATATCTGCTATGGTCCCTCCTAAGGCTTTCTGATTGTCCTGAAGCACGGTTACTAGCCTCTTCTCTTGGTCACTATCCAACTCTGAAGCTACAATCACAGGTAAGGTCTCTGATGGGCCTAACTCATCAAACTCTAATCCAAAGTGGGCTAGACATTTTGCTAACGGGTCTTCTATCAAAGTGTTTGGTAATGACTCCTTAACTGGGGTCTCTATCATGTTGACGGTTTCTAAGGTGGGGTCATCAAGCTCAGGTGGTTGATTACTAATGTTGAAGATATTCAGCTCAATAGTCATGTTACCAAAAGACAAGTTCATAACACCGTTACGACAGTTAATGATCGCATTAGATGTTGCTAAGAACGGGCGACCTAGTATAACCGGTATATGATTCTCTGGATCAGGCAAAGGTCTGGTATCAAGCACAACAATGTCCACTGGATAAATAAATTTTTCCACTTCAATCAAAACATCCTCTATGACACCACGAGGAATTTTCACAGACCTATCATCTAACTGCAAAGTCATCTGAGTCGGTTTCAAATCTCCTAGTCCTAGCTGGAGGTACAATTGGTACGGTTATCAATAGACTTACCACATAAAATTGAAATAAAAACCTCCTCCATCATCCCAGTAAATAAACTTAGCTCATGGTGGAGAAAACTTGCTCAAAAGATCTCTTCATTGCTCAAAATATCGATTACAAGGTTGAATAATGGTGTAACAGCTGATTTGATACGCGTATATGCGTTACAGAAGAAGGTTCAGCTGTTACAGAAAAGTCTAAGCAATGAAGGAAACGGAACAATAGGCAACACACCAGTTTGAATCAGCAGCAAATGTAGATGTTGCTGAGTCGTCTTCTCCGATGTACCCTGGATGAAGAACACGCCGGCCGGTGCAGTAGCAGGTGATCGGCGGCGACGAAAGTTGGCCGGAAATTCTCTGATTTGGTCTCTAGGGTTGCGTCCACCATTTTCTTCGAATCTCTTGGTATATATAGGCTTAACAAACCCCAGAGAGAGTTCTAAACCTAATAGAACTCTCTCAAATCACTCCCAATCTTCAATTCAAACTCAAACAGGAACCGAGTCCTGATTCCGGCCAAACTTGGATTTCCCGAGCTGATTTTCCGGGATTTTTCACTGTCTTTTGATTTCTTTCAACTCTAATTGCAATGGTTCATCTTTAATAGCCGAAAACAACCCAAAATTCAAGTCCCAATCCTTTTCCTGTTTGAAACAGGACTTCCCGATGAGTGAATCGGTGACTCGGCCGAGTTGACTCGCTGGATCGCTGGGTTGACTCGCCGGGTTGACTCGCTGGGTTGACTCGGCCGATCCTAGGGTGTCCCTTATCAATCTTGGGGTGCCAATAACACTTGTCCTTGGGTGCCTTTATCACTTTTTGAGCCAATTTTTCCACAAATCTTTATTCTTCTAATGTACCTACAAAAGTATAAAAACACGTAATATTTGCAAAATCGAGTACTAACTTAATAGAAACAAAGGTGCAATTTAGACACTAAAATGTGTCTATCACATGTCTACTATTGCTTGAACTTTTGCGGGATCAACTTCGATTCCTTTTTTAGTAACCAAATATCCCAGAAACTTCCCTGAAGTGACCATAAAATGCACTTGTCAGGATTGACCTTCATTCTATATTTCCGCAAGGCTTGAAATATCTCTTTCAAATCTTGTAAATGATTGGTTGCAAGTTTGCTTTTTACTAACATGTCATCCACATAAACTTCAAGAGTATGTCCTATCCATGGTTTAAAAATTGCGTCAACCAAACGTTGATATGTTGCTCCGGCATTTCTTAATCCGAATGGCATCCTGGTGTAAAAATACAAACCGCGTGGGGTAAATAATGCAGTGTGCTCTTGATCTTCTTCAGCTAGTGAAATTTGGTTATACCTTATTTTCCATCCATAAAGGATAAGGCTTCATGACCTTCATCAGCGTCTATCAACTGATCTATGCTGGGGAGTGGATAACTGTCTTTCGGGCATGCTTTGTTCAAATTGGTGAAGTCTATGCAAATTCTAACGCCTCCATTCTTTTTTGGTACAATCACCATGTTAGAGTTCCAAGTTGGGTATCGCACCTCTCGGATAAATCCCGCATCCATGAGCTTTTTTAATTCATTCTCTACTGAGACATGGTATTCGGGCGCAACTTTTCGTATACATTGCCGAAAAGGTGTGGCATCGGGGTGTATATGCAATTCGTGTTGTACAATGTTTGGGTCGATACCTGGCATGTCCTCCATTTTCCATGCAAATATGTCTACAAAATCTCGAAGTAATAAGATCAAATTTTGCTCCTTTTCCGCCTCCATCAGCGTCCTAATCCTTATTAACTTGGAAACTCTCCTGTTCCAATATTAACATTTTTGGTTTCCTCTATCGTGGTAAACGTGGGTTTGGGAGCTCCTAAAAGTGTGGGAGCCCCCTTTGGTTGCTATGCTGGATGATTTCCTTGATCTTCTTTTGATGTGCTTCCTTCTTCTTTAACATCTTCACTTGTTTCATTTATCGCTTTATTCTTTAAATTCTTAATTTCTTCCCGCATTTGTTCCATATCCTCATTGTATTTTTTCCACCTGTCATTATGCAACCTTGATCCATCAAAATTTAATCTGTCTGGTTCATTTTGTTGACGCAAGGGTTGCACCACCATTACTCTTTGATCTCTATTAACTTTCGTTCTTCTTCGTGCGAGTCTGCTGGAGATTGCTTCTTGTCCATGTGTTTTAGTTATTGACGTTTCCGCACCATGTTGGGATCTTTCTTTAAGTGCTTGATTTTCTCTGGTCAACAATGCAATTTGTACCGCATAAACTCGCTGTTCCTTTCGCATTGCATCCATTTCTTCCATTAACTGTTGAACATGATCAATAATGTTTTGAGAATTTTCTTGAGATGAACGACTAGTTGTGTGGCCTTCAGAGTCACTTATATGGTCATTATTGGGTTCTTCCTCTTGCGATCTTCTCGGTATTTTTTTGTGTTAAAGAACACCTATAGCATCACTATCCTGATTGCCTGAATTGGCATCTTGATCCTGCATGCTTCTTTGTGACACTGTCCTCATTTGTATGTATACTTTCACGGTGATGTAATTTCTTCTGAACTCAAACTTGTGTTGCTGTAAAAATTTCTTGTCCAGTATTCTAAAAGAGCTCAAATACTGAATTATGTGTTTCAAAAGATTTTATCCTTCTCAACAAATTTGCAACACAATTTGGTTGAAACCAAATGGTACATATTACTACCATGTTCAATCACTTAATTAAAAATTTATTTCATTGATCTTTGCAGGTATCAAGAATTTAGTTGGATATAAAAATCAAGGACCCAATAAATATGACATGTTGCTAAGTCAAAATTTGTTGAATTTGAGAAATAAAGTATAAAATAGTAAAAAATAAAAAAAATTAATCATAACAACCAAATTTGTATATTCAGAAATCTAATCTCTATGGGTTGACACATGTGCTACACATTATGGGATATAACCAGGCTATCTGTCCAAAGAAAAATTATAATGATAAAATTTGATATTGGAACCTCAGGAATTTTTTGGTTTTAAAATGGTACATATCTATTTTAAATTTAAAACTTATTTACCTGAACCAGTCAACTCTTTTGGTTGGGAAATGTATTGATACGTGTAAGAAGATGATCTGAACTCTGAATGATTCATCTGATTATGAATCAAAAAGAAAAATAGTACAGTTAATATAATGGCACCAGTCTAATCACATTAAATACCAATATACTTTCAGGCATACTCATCTCATTGTTCATACTATACAAAAGGAAAACTCTTCATTTCCATCTAAAGGTGGTCATTGCTGAAAGCATCAACCATCTTGCACAAAAAATTGAAAATACCAAAATCGATCATCAAGATGATGAACCTTGTTGTGATTACCAAAAATCTGGTGTCTTTGGGATCACAACCAAAAGTACATGAAATCCAAGAAAGTACATTTCATTATCATAAATTATATCACCGTAATATTTTAATGTTGATAATCAATTTAAATGGAATGAAATGACACAAGAATTTACAACACAATTTAATTAATAAAACTGTTTTCATTTAAAAGTAACATAATTTGATCTCTTAATACGATCAGATTCTCATTTACACAGAAGGAAAAAGAGGGAAAAATAATTTATTCTGATGAAACTATTTCATATAATCATATTCATGTTAATCATGAATTAATGAACTGTTAAAAATTACATAAGTTTCATACCTAATCTCTTTTGCCCTTTCTTCAACGTCTTCAGTCTGATATCTCTCCTAATTTTCCAACCCCTTTCTATGTTTATGAATTTGGTATTTATAACCAATTTGATAGGTCCCACCATCTACCTTTCCACCTATTTATTCTTATCTATTCTTAGTGCGATATGTAATCCCGCAAACCTTCGTTAGCGTATTATTTGTCATCCCGCAACTGCTCTGCGGTCAAGTATTCATCATCCCTCTACTTTCTTACGGTCTTGTATTTTTATTATTACTTTTGGATTAGGATAACAGCATGTCTGACACGTAGCTTCTTAATAGTGAATCGTCATGCTTTGGTCTTTTTTTGTCACGCAACTTGTAGAATCGACACATGTTATTCATGCATCCATTCTCATCATTACTCTCTAATAAGTCATGCTTTCCCGCAACCTGTTGTCAGTTAAGTAATTAAAGCTGTCTGTCTTGATCAGTGCAACTTACTTTTTCGTAACTTGTTGTTAGTCAAGTAATTAAGGCTGTCTGTCTTGATCAGTGCACTTTGCTTTTCCGCAACTTGTTGTCAGTCAAGTAATTAAGGTTGTCTGTCTTGATCAGTGCACTTTGCTTTCCCGCAACCCACGTGTCGGTCATGCGTTAATGCTGTCAGGACTAAACTTTAATCAGCTGTTAATTATATTTTTTCAAAAGACTTTGTTCCAGTGTTTCTCATCTCATCATAGCTTATTACTTCTCCAATAGTTTTTAAACACGTGTGCCTCAAATTTTATTCTCTCACACTTGCATTGAAATTGATCTTTCCTTTCTAAAGGTTAAGGAGAAAAAAGATTGGTCTCTTTCTTTTCTAGGAAGACTTGTGAGCAACAAAAAATCTCTAATCATAGATCTCACTGAATGTATTAAACGTTCATGGGATCTTCAAAAAGGTTTCAATATTACAAAGTTCAACAGAGGTTTCAGTTACTTTGTTCTTAAAGTTAACTCAGAGGAAGATAAACAACATCTCATTCGTATAGGTTCATGGATAGCTCTTGGTAGTTTCATGGTCCTAAAAGAATCTCCTAAAGAGGGATTCACTCAAATTAGTCCTAACATGTTTGACAGTTTACTTATGGAGATTCATCTCAAAATAGTTCCTGTAACAATGACATCTTGGCAAGCTCTTTTTGAAGAGAAAAACATTGAATCCATAGTTCTAATCAAACTTAAAAAGAAGATGCCTACGGGAAAGTGGGAAATGTTAAAACAAGAATTGAATATTCTTATGCAATTACTCTTGTTTATTGTTCTATATGCAGAATTCCAGATCAACCTCACATACCTTGTAAACCTGTCTAAGAGAAAGCATAGGAAAATGTCATAAACAAAGAGAAAAATCAAATGGAACTGGGAGAATCTAGCAAAGCTCAAATCAATGAAACCCAATCCACTTCCTCTGACTCTCATCTTATCATTGTCGAGGTCACTAGAAATGAAACTCCAAAATATTTGGTAGTGGTGGGATTTAATGGAGCTACAACAAACACTGATAGGTGCATAAATCATACATTTTAAGTAGTTTTTCCTGACCCTTATTTGCTATATTTGAGTGAATTACTATGTTTTATCATTACTTTCGAAGTTTAGTTGTCTTTTCAGGTTACAGTTTAGAAACCTGTTGAATGGAGCTGTATGAGAAGAATTACCGAGGAGCCATTAAAACTCTGATTAATTCAAGCCTTTCACCATCCACAGTGTAGGAAATTGAATTATGAAGCCAACGGCGAAAGAACGAGGTCATTCTGATCTCGTATGAGGAAGTTATGGGCAAAGCCACATGGTGGCAAACTAGCTTGTGCTGCTAGCGCCCAGGCGCTAAGTTGGCTGAACCGTAGGTGCTAAGGTGCTAAGTGGTTAGTTGGAGGTGCTAGAGTGGTTTGGTGGACTAATGGCTAGCCTTGGTGGAGTAGTAGCTAGCTTGGGGAAGTCATATGGGATTAGGAAAGAATTTGGAGTTGATATATCTTGTTGGGATGTAATAAGGAAACTTAGCACATTTCCTAATTCCACTAGGATTGTGAAAGTGGCTAACTCAAGTTCTATAAAAGGAACTCAGGCCTTTCTCGTGGAAAACCTTTTGGGGAGGTAGCTATAGCACCTATTGGAGGTCCAAGGGATATTTGGGGGTCAGGTTTAGTATACAAGGCAGGACACAAGTCTACTCACGTAAGGAAAGCTAAAAACGCAAGGATTCTCGGCTGGGCTAGAATTTCCCTCACGTATAAGAGGGAGAAGTTGGATTGAAATAGAACATCATCTAATTCACGTTATCATACAGGAGATTAGGTTGGAGGAGAAGAAAGGAGGCGCAAGAACACAGCAAAGGAAAAGGGGACAACACAACTTAAAGGCTGGCCACTTTTTCTTACAGGCGATTCTGCAGAAACAATTCTTCGCTATCTTTCCGGGTTTGATTGTATTTTCTTTATTGATTTCCATGGGTTTTGAGAAACCCATGATGAGCTAAACCCTCTATATTGGTTAGGGATGTAATCTGAAGTTGGAAAACATGTTTATCAATTGAATGTCGCATGCTCACATGTTCATGTTGTTTTTAATA
The DNA here is from genome assembly GCA_023531435.1 of Papaver californicum. Classification (NCBI taxonomy): domain Eukaryota; kingdom Viridiplantae; phylum Streptophyta; class Magnoliopsida; order Ranunculales; family Papaveraceae; genus Papaver; species Papaver californicum. The sequence continues at coordinate 10,128 of JAJJMC010017051.1, forward strand.
TCGTTCATGTTCTACTGATTATAATGCCATGTATGATTGATTGTTTGTTTGTTTGAGTCGCGAATTGAATAAGCATGCATTGATATCTACAACTAAATTAGAGTTTTCGATCCGGAATTGTCGAAGGACTCTGGTTACAAGTAGTATAGCATATTTGTTAACGATACTTAAAATTGTCATGCAAGTATGTGTAGAAGCTTGACCTAGGTTGAATCCGAGTTGCACTTTGTGCCGGGTTACTTAGAATAACCTCAACTCACAAAGACCATTGCTTTCATTGGGTTGAACTTGTGTGGTGCATTACACCAAGTTATCTGGTGTTAAGGATTTAGAGACTGGCGCGATACCCTCTCTGATGATATTAAAAGTTTTGCCGGAGTAGACTTGCGATAGGATGCTTTAGGGTTATTGGTGTCACTAATGCATGAATGTTGAGTATGCTTTGATTTGATAACATGTTAGAAAACTGACGATGAATTCTCTAACCAATACTTCTCTCTCTGATATTCGTTTTTATTAATCTGCTTTAGCTTGTTTTAGTATAATTTAGTTAAAATCACAACAAAAACCCCCTCCTGTTTACTTGCGTAATTGAAAGTAATTAACAATCACTAGCCTCTCTATGGGAACGAACTTGTTCTTATTTTCTATACTTTAATCTAATTTGGAAGAGTAAGAACACGATTATTTTGGGTGATTACGACACGACCAAATTTTGGCGCCGCTGCCGGGGAGGCATAGCGGATTGTTATTTGTTTTTGGTTTCTTTTTATTTTCTTTTTGTTTTTCTTTCTGATTTTTTTCTAACCTAGTTTTGAGAATCTTGTTTCAGGTACTTGTCCATGTACAGTGCACAATATCAAGCTTATAATGGTAATCAATTTGGTTTTCAATCTCAACCCTATGAAAATTTCCAACCATACAGGGAGTATAATCAAAACCAATCTTTTGGTTATAACCAATATTCCACGTACCCTTTTAATTATTCTCATACATACCAACCTCCTTATAGTAGGTATGTAAGTGAACAATTACAAGGATGGGGAGATAATTATGCTTGTGATGGTTTATCTATATCTACTCTTGATCGTAATTATGATCATTCCCCTATTCAACGGGAGGAGACAAGGTTTAGAAACTCTACCACAAGTAATGGTGTAAGACTACCAAGTTTAAGAGAACTTGATAGAAGGTTTGAGCAATCGGTAGAAGATGAAAGGTCATCATGTGAAGAAATTATAGAAGCTAAAAGAGCTTTGAGAATGGAACGTGAGCGACGTTATTCTATGGGATACGATGATGATTTTGAACCCTTCGAAAATCCTTACACCAGTGATGACGTTATTCCAACTCCAAATCTGTTTTTTGATTGTGTAGTTAACTCAACTCTTGATCTTAATAATGATCATTCACCCATTCAAAGGGAAGATTTGTATGCAAGAGATTCTACTGTAGTTAATGGTGGAAAGCGTGTGAATGTTAGAAAACTTGCTCAGAAACTATTCAAGTTGGAAGATGACGGAGCCCCGGAAGAGCTTCTGGAAGAAATTAGTAGGACATTCGTATGGAATTTAAACCACGTTCTGAAAAAGGTTGGGAAACCGATGAAGATTCTTATTATGGTGAGTCTGAAAATGAAGAGGAGTATGTTGAGAATGAAATCGAATTGAGCAATAGTGTGGAAGACCCAATTGAACTTGCCGAGGATGATATTAATAATGTTGATGCCGAGATTCTTGTTGAGGCAGAAACTAATGAAGAAAGGTTAGAAAGTTTGATAGAGGACCACAATACACAAGAGGTAAGTAATCCATTGGAAATTTTTGAAAAAAATAAGGATCCCATAATTCAAGCGACTTTAGAAGGTTTGACTGAACATTTGACTATTGATCCTTTTCCTTTACCTCGTTTTGGCTTGAATGTATGTGCTTCGGAAGTACTATTAAATTACTTTGCTTCTAAATATCCATTGTTGGAAGCAATTGATTCTCATTCTATGCAGGTTAGCAAAGAGGAGTCTATAGAAGTTCCCGAATTCTATGTTCTTTATCCACTTTCGAGTGTAGAAAAGATTAAGCGTGGGGGGAACTTTTATCGAGCAATAACTTCACTATTATTTTATTGTATTAATATTTGTGTGACGTTAACATTTGCAATGCAGACTGTTTTATGGGTGGCTCCCCAAATTTTCAGATTATTGGTCTATGGGCGACCAGACAGTCAGGCTGAAGACGTTAAACTAAGCACTAAATGGGAGGCAACCCATTAGTTTTGTATTTCTATCTTTTGTTTTTGATTTTTATTTTTATATCATGTTAGAATTTCCCATCTTGACATTACATTGGAGGATTCAATTCACATTGAGGACAATGTAAAGTTTAAGTGTGGGGGAGTAATTAGGCATATAGATTTTTAGGTAGAATATTTAAGCATACACACATTTGCATGAAAACCTTCAACTTTTAGAGATTTTAGAGTCACTTTGCATACGGCTAGCTACGTTTACATACGGATTTCTACTCGAAATAACTGACCTTAGAAATATTAGAGAACTATATTCGGAGTGCTTAGTTTGGAGAGGCTAAAGCCGACCAAAATGGACCTAAACCGCCGTTAGGAGAGTACAGGTTAGACTTGTAATCATTCAATACCCATGAGTGAGGCACCAAACCTTCAATTATACGTTTAGAGTGTTTCATCTGCGCAAATTCCGGGTAGAATGATGAGCTACCTAACCTCGTACCAGTTTCAGCACTATTTTTGATCTCTTGAGTGCTATTTTTATCAACATGAGGGTTTCATCAGAATTGCTAACTTATTCTTGTAGTTTGGTTTGCAGTTGGCATCGTTCTCTCGACAACGTCCGTAGAAACATAGCATCATCAACAAGCGGAACATCAAAAATTTGAAGGAAAGTTGAAGATAGCAAGGTACAAGCAACAATTTTAAGAGGAAATTCATATTTGAGTAAGCAACAATACAATTAAACATGTTGAAGACTTACAAGAGCGAAAGAAATCGAAAGGTGTGGAATCTACACAGATTTAGAGACGAAACAGAACTCACGGGAAGAGAAAATACTCACGTAACAAGAAATTAAGAAAAATAGCAAAAGTGTCTAGGAGAAAGTGTATGAGGCAAGCAAGTCATGTAAAAAAAAAAAAAAAACAACGTGAAAAAGAGTTGCTGAATATGGAATAAAGAAAAAAAAAAGAAAAAAAAGGATGTTCTACGAAGTTCAAGTGAAAAAAAGTTTCTGAGTTACAGTGCTTGAAGTGGTATACAGGCCGTGAAGATAAAAAGAGCTAAAAATCGTCAAGTTCTACGAAGTTCAAGAGTTCATTATCTACAGTTGATACCGAAGACGTTTCTATGGGATGTTGGGAGAGTGGTGCTGATTGTCGACCGGGTGAGAAGGTAAGTAACAATTCCCATCTTTGCATAATGGTTGATTTCCTTTCGTAGAGGTCACTAGAAAAAAAAAGGGGTTCTTTCTTGTCCCATTTTCTATGGGATCACATCTTAATATGACTCGGAAGGTTACCTTTCCTTCCTACCCGTCAACATGTGTAGGCATTCTATCTTTATTCTTGCCTGCACATATGTGAGAACCATAAAGTGCGTCTTTTGAATGTCAAATTCATAAAACCCTATTGGTGAGGCATAATTATTCGGTCACTCTCGAACCGGGACTCTTTTATTCGGTGGTTTTCTCCAAACTCAAGGATTAGCATGAGAATAATGTTCTTATTGTTGGTATGTAGAAACTTTATGTCTTCGTAGCTAGTTGGATGCAGGTGCTTTGGAAAATTTGGAAGTTGAAGTAGGTTTTGTGGGTACATATCTGGTAAACCCTCACGAGACTATAACTCGTCCACTAGGGACACCTAAGGGTTTAAAGGCTTGTTGCACATGCTAAGTGTAACCGTTTACTCGACGAAAAGGAGTTGTATTTTAGATTAGTTTAGATTTGTAGTTTGCTCGAGGACTAGCAAAAGGCAAGTGTGGGGGAATTTGATAGGTGCATAAATCATACATTTTAAGTAGTTTTTCCTGACCCTTATTTGCTATATTTGAGTGAATTACTATGTTTTATCATTACTTTCGAAGTTTAGTTATCTTTTCAGGTTACAGTTCAGAAACCTGCTGAATGGAGCTGTATGAGAAGAATTACCGAGGATCCAGTAAAACTATGCTTAATTCAGGCCTTTCACCCTCCACAGTGTAGGAAATTGAATTACGAAGCCAACGGCGAAAGAACGAGGTCATTCTGATCTCGTATAAGGAGGTTATGGGCAAAGCCACATGGTGGCAAACTAGCTTGTGCTGCTAGCGCCCAGGCGCTAAGTTGGCTGAACCGTAGGTGCTAAGGTGCTAAGTGGTTAGTTGGAGGTGCTAGAGTGGTTTGGTGGACTAATGGCTAGCCTTGGTGGAGTAGTAGCTAGCTTGGGGAAGTCATATGGTATTAGGAAAGAATTTGGAGTTGCTATATCTTGTTGGGATGGAATAAGGAAACTTAGCACATTTCCTAATTCCACTAGGATTGTGAAAGTGGCTAACTCAAGTTCTATAAAAGGAACTCAGGCCTTTCTCGTGGCAAGACTTTTGGGGAGGTAGCTATAGCACATATTGGAGGTCCAAGGGATATTTGGGGTCAGGTTTACTATACAAGGCAGGACACAAGTCTACTCACGTAAGGAAAGCTAAAAACGCAAGGATTCTCGGCTGGGATGGAATTTCCCTCACGTATAAGAGGGAGAAGTTGGCTGGAAATAGAACATCATCTAATTCACGTTATCATACAGGAGATTAGGTTGGAGGAGAAGAAAGGAGGCGCAAGAACACAGCAAAGGAAAAGGGGACAGCGCAACTTGAAGGCTGGCCACTTTTTCTTACAGGCGATTTTGCAGAAATAATTCTTCGCTATCTTTCCGGGTTTGATTGTATTTTATTTATTGATTTCCATGGGTTTTTAGAAATCCATGATGAGCTAAACCCTCTATATTGGTTAGGGATGTAATCTGAAGTTGGAAAACATGTTTATCAATTGAATGGCGCATGCTCACATGTTCATGTTGTTTTTAATATCGTTCATGTTCTACTGATTATAATGCCATGTATGATTGATTGTTTGTTTGTTTGAGTCGCGAATTGAATAAGCATGCATTGATATCTACAACTAAATTAGAGTTTTCGATCCGGAATTGTCGAAGGACTCTGGTTACAAGTAGTATAGCATATTTGTTAACGATACTTAAAATTACCATGCAAGTATGTGTAGAAGTTTGACCTAGGTTGAATCCGAGTTGCACTTTGCGCCGGGTTATTTAGAATAACCTCAACTCACAAAGACCATTGCTTTCATTGGGTTGAACTTATGTGGTTCATTACACCAAGTTATCCGGTGTTAAGGATTCAGAGAGTGTCGCGATACGCTCTCTGATGATATTAGGAAATTTTGCCGGAGTAGACCTGCGATAGGATGCTTTAGGGTTATTGGTGTCACTAATGCATGAATGTTGAGTATGCTTTGATTGATAACATGTTGGAAAACTGACGATGAATTCTCTAACCAATACTTCTCTCTCTGATATTCGTTTTTATTAATCTGCTTTAGCTTGTTTTAGTATAATTTAGTTAAAATCACAACAAAAACCCCCTCCTCTTTACTTGCGTAATTGAAAGTAATTAACAATCACTAGCCTCTCTTTGGGAACGAACTTGTTCTTATTTGCTATACTTTAATCTATTCTGGAAGAGTAAGAACTCGATTATTTTGGTTGATTACGACACAACCAAACACTAATGTTGATTCCGAAGTCTAGTAAAAACACATTTGATCGGGACATAACAACAAATATCACCCCTCTAGATCTCTCTGATATATTGATCTTCAAACCCAAACCTTCTCCTGAACTTCTTGGACTGGATTTAACTTTCACTGGAGAAGAAAAAATATCCCCAAATCCCCAATATTTCAGAACCCCCTATGCTGCTATAAAAAAAAAAGAAACCAAGTATTAAAAAAGTAGCTAGATTAAGTTCAAAAGCAAGCCCAGTCCTTTCTCCTGAAGTTCCTCTTGGTTTTGAAAATGTGATGATAAATAGAGTGGGTAATCAAGCTTTTCCACAGAGAAACTGGCCAAGGAAAGTGAGACTAGGAGAAACTCAAACTCCTAAAACTCCAAAATCTAATCAAAGAGAAATGAACCCTGGAAATAAAAAGAAAAGAAAAGGAGGCGCTAGTGAAAACAATAATTTCTCGCGTAATGAAAGTTAGGGAGACTTCCCAACTCAGCCTAACAACAAGATGGTGGATCTAAGTAAAAAAAACTTAGACTATTCTACTTCATACTTAAGCCAGCCAAAGTCTCAAGAAGGGATGCGGTACCTGAAAAAGATGTTCCACTATGACATGGAATTTCAAAACAAGATGGACAAACAACTGGGTTTTAACCCTCAGGTAATCTCTACTTTATACTTCATATTAACAAACTTTCATAATAACAACCACAACTATAACCTGTGTCGCCATCATTGGATCAAAAATGAAACGAGTGATAATATGACTACTCAAATTGGAAAGCATTATCCCATAAAAAAAATTTTGGGGAGTTTATTTCCATGTTGAGCTGGAATGGTCAGGGTCTAGGTACTCTTGAAACTAGAAATCATCTTAGGGATCTTCTAAATAAGTAAAACCCTGATGTCTTTTGCTTATTGGAAACCCGCCAACAACTTGATAGTATGCATAGTATTGTGAGAAACATGGATGTTCATAACTACTGGCTTGTACCTCTTAGGGGTACTGCTGGAGGTATGGGTATAGCTTGAAGAAAAAAACATAAATATTCAGATCATAAGTACCATTCATAATATCAGATTAATGCTAAATTTTTTTGGGTCTGTAACAATGGAAAACACTAAACAGGAGAAAAATGTTAACGTTAGATAAATCTCTGAAGTTGATGCACACACTAGGACAGAGCCACCTGCTCAGGAAATTGTCCTTAACACAATAGTTCTCGGGTAATCCTCAATAATGAGAGATGCTATACCCCAACAGAGAAAATGTGTCCAGGATAGAAATGCCTGTTATGATTTGAATTAGCACAATACAAATCACCCTCATACGAACTCAACAACAAGATAAATAGAAGGAAATAAACACTCAATTTGCGCAAAACAAAGCAAGAAGAGGGGAAAAGAGCTAGGGATAGTAGCCTTCTCTAGAGTAGTTTGAAATGAAAAATTCTTTTTTCTTTTATAGCTAAAAGATGGAGTGAAATCAGTTCGTTAATAAATGAGAATAAATTTTATAATTAATCACAAAATTAAGTGTGAAATTTAATTATGAAACGGTAATAAAAAGGTCAAAACATATTTTCTTTTATGACAAGAGTTATTCTCGCCGGGCCATACGCCCCCACATTTAAAACAAAATTTAATGAAAACATTTATGTTTAAAAACGTAAATCTTGGTTGGCCCGCACCCGCAAGCATACTCAATCCCATAGCACATAAGCACCGCAAGCTCCACAAGCTCCACAAGCACCGCAAGCACTTTAAGCAACGCAAGCTTCGAAGCACCGCAAGCAACACAAGCTCCGCAAGCTCGCAAGCTGCAAGTGTGCATGCTTCGATGCGAAGCATCGCACATGTTGAAAAGTATGTGTGCACCAACTAGCCCATTGCCTTAGTCCTACCGCAACCACAGAAGCTTCTAAACCCTAAGGGCCCTCCCTTAGTTTCATTTTGTGTGGTAATAAAGGGAGAACTCATCTCTAGTCTCTCCAATGTGGGACTAAAGGTTCTTCATTCATAATAGTGTAAAATGAGCTAGTGACCCTTAGTGACTTCTAGGTCCTAAGGTCCATTCCCACCAAGACTAAAATACATTTTAAGTTCATTTTCTCCAACAATCCCCAACATGAATGAAAACCCGATGAAAAAAAGAAATCAGAAAGCCAGAAATACCTCTTAGGAAATAGGTGTCCATAAGGTCTTGAAACTTTGCATAGTGAGAAATTACCGGAACTACTTGATGGATAGTGAACGCGATGTCTTGAACTGCCATCGTTGGTGTAGTTCATCAATAACTTCCACGCGTGATATCTCTCTAGGTGTTGTTAAGTTCGTGTCGTTGTGTCCATTTTGTCCCTGGACTTATCCCGTTTCTCAGAATGCTCTAGAGAATCACTCAGTTCTCATAGGAAGCGGCCCACTTCCTCATTCAGATAGGTGAGTTCTATCAAGAGTGTTTACTGCTACACCCCACTTCAATCTTAAATTAAAGCTATCGAACTCATTAAGACTTAATAAAAAGTCATCCTCACATGCAGTCACACTATCACGTCTACACCATAGGGAAGGGACGGAGAATAAAATTCTCTGATAGGGTTTCCTTTAACCCACCACAAATTAGTTGTCTCATTCGAAACCTTGATCTTGGGATCTCCAGTCAGCAAGGTTGGTATCCTCCATGGCAAGTTTATTTGATGAGCTTAAGCCCCATCCCCCTCGATGCATTACTAACTATCTCCTTGGACAAACCTTTCGTCAAAGGGTCCGCGATATTCTCTTTAGACCTCACAAAGTCAACCGAAATAACGCCAGTTGAGATTAGTTGTTTTAGGGAATTGTGTCTTCTATGGATATGTATAGACTTCCCATTATAGTTGCTGTTTTTAATATTAGCTATTGCAACTTGACTATCACAATGTATAGATATAGCTGGCACATGCCTATGCCAAAGAGGAATGTATTCTAAAAAGAATCTTAGCCAAGCGGCTTCCTCTCCTGCTTTATCTAACGCAATAAACTCTGATTCCATAGTGGATCGAGCTATACATGTCTGTTCGGAACTCTTCCATGATACACTCGTAGACTTAGACTCCTCTGAGTCCGCTATCCAGTTTGCGTCACAATATCCTTCAAGGACCGCAGGGTATTACTCATAACTTAAACAAAAGTTTAAAGTATACTTTAAGTACCTTAATACTCTAATAAGTGCATCCCAATGCTCTTGTCCCGTATTACATGTATATCTACTTAACCTACTCACAACATAGGATATGCCTGGTCTCGTACAGTTCATTAAATACATCATACTTCCTATGACACGTGAATACTCAAGTTGCGAAACTCCATTACCCTTGTTTTTCTTGAGTCTACAACAAGGATCATAAGGAGTACAAGCAGGTTTACAATCAAACTGGTTATATTTTTGATGTAATTTTAGAAGTGGTAAATAAAGGTTCGATTCTCGAACTT
>JAJJMC010017060.1:0-13281 GCA_023531435.1 Papaver californicum
AAGAGTTGCGGGACGTCAACCGAGAAATTAAGAGAAATAAGAAGTACACATACCAAGTCTTGTGGGAAACACAATTATGTCTTGCGGGATACACTACGCTCCAAAGACTGGATAAGAACTAATAGGTGGAAAGTTAGATTGGAGGGACCCATGAAATTTGCTATAAATACCAAACTCTTAAACAAGAATAGGGACGGGAAAAATTTGGAAAAATTGAACTTAAGGAATAGAATCAGAGCAAATAGTTTAGGTATGAGACTTGTGTTAATTTGATAGCTTAACTGTTCTTTGATTATTTGGATTTTAATTATGTATTTGATATTTATTCTGTAACATATAAACATGAATAAAAATGATATGAGACTTTATCACCCGTGGATGTAGACAATTTGATTGTCGAACCACGTTAAATCATTGTGTTGATGTTTGTTCAATTTCTTAACATGTTATGATTTCATTTTAATAGATTTGATTTTATGTTTTGACTCTAATGGTTGTGATCCAAAGACGCTAGATTTTTTGTAATCACAATTTGGCGCTAGAAACATGGAGGTAGTAAAGAATTTATTTTACCGGTCCAAATTTTCATCTTTAAAATCTTGAATTTCATTATGTTAGAAAACTCTTTTCCTTACAAATACAATGATTTACAGTGATATTGTAAAAACTTTACATATAACTTTTCTCCAAACTTATCAGTTGATGTTTATGTAGATTTAATTGTTATGTTCATACACAATACTTCTTTATTTCATACCTCTCATGTATGTTAAATTACTTTAGATGTTCTTTTAACCATGGTTAGAAAACTTAGCTTATAAATTTTCACCAAAAATATGTTTATAACAATTTTGCAAAAGAATTTGCTCTGAAATCATTAAGTTTATGTGTCTCTAACTTAGCTGATTGCATATATTAAAATTGTGTTACGTCTAACTAGTTTTGGATTCTTGTCAAAACAGTAAAATAAGTTTTGAATTGAATTTCCGAACTTGCTTCTGATTTGTATGCAAAAAATGATTTCTTGAACTTATAAAACCTGAGTCAAATTAGAAAATTGTCTAGCTTATGTGTGATATGTTAAATTTTAGCTAGATATTTTCTATCAATCAAATTGCTTTATATACTTATTGCGCATGTTAAAATGTTATGAAGCACATAACTTGTTATCTGAACTCTTTTTAGAACATTGACAAAGAAATTTCTACGACAACACAAGATTGAACAAAGAAGATATTATAATATTCCCAAAGAAAATCACATAAATGGAAACAGTTGCAAATAGAACCGTACAAGAACAAGTTGTAGAGGTTAGAAATATGGGATCATACAATAGAAACTTTGCCAGAAAGAGAGATAATAGAAGAATCCCAAGCACCACAACCCTTGGATGCTCAGGCAAACAATCCAGAAAATCAATCAATTAATCAACCATATGAAGAAGCATTACCGAACAGGGTTGACCCCATTAATCATCTACTTGAAGAAATGAATGAAATGCGCAAGGTTCAAAAAACTTGCACAAAAAAAATTATTCTTTTAACCCAAGAAAATCAAATCTTTAGAAATAAAGTCTAACAAGATGTGGAAGCATATGTTACCAAGATACAGGCGAAAGAAGCAAGCTCAAATAGATCCGCAAAAAAGTAAAGCAAAAATCAATAAAGATCAAAGAGTGATGGTAGCGGAACCCGCACATCAGCAGTATGAACCTGATAGACTAGATTTTGATGATTCAGAGCTGCAAAACAACATATGGCAAAAACATTTTGAGGACATGGAACAAATGCGAGAAGAAATCAAAATTTTAAAAAATAAAGAGGGATGACGACTTGAAGAAGTGCTAAAAGAAGCCAGAAGAACACCGTTGGCACCACACCTTGCGTATGCGTCTATACCGCATAAATGTAATCTCCCCATATTTGAATGTTATGATGGGACAAAAGATCCGACGACTCACTTAAAATATTACAACCGCAACATGACCCGACGGGAACAAGATGTTGTTATCATGTGTCGATATTTTCCGTCAAGCTTGAAAGGGAAAGCTTTAACATGGTATGATAATCTTCCAGAAAGGTCAGTACATTCTTACGCACAATTGACCCGTAAGTTCCTAGAGACATACATGTATAATAAACCCGCAGATGCTGGGATGGACAAGTTATTTGTCCCTGCGTCTTTGACATAGGAGACCATCCGAGACTACACAGATCGATGGCAGGCATCTGACAAACAATAGGGAATATAACTCCAGAAATTTCTATTAACTGCTACAAATGGGGAATAGCCAACAGAACGAGCCCATTCTTTGTATTTATTCATGAAAAAAATCCGAAAACTGAAGGGGATCTTATGGAGATTATTGAAAAATATGCAAGGTTACATGATATTCAAAAACAACATCCAAAAATAATTTCCCAACATCAGAGGGTTGCCAACAGGGCAAATTTTGTAGAACCATCAACAAGTTTCGGAAAGAGGGTTGCGGGAGAAAATCCTGATATTGAATCCAAACGAGGTAACGCAGATGATGAAAGAAAGTTCAATCGCCAATTTGAGGATCGAGTTTTCACTAAACTCAACACCCCTTACCCACAAATTCTAAATGCAATTAGAACATGCAAGATTTTCATTGGCCGTGGACAAAAGGAAAGCAACCATCACACACACAGAATTCAAAGTATTATTGTAATTATCATTGCTATCAGGGCCATCCCATAAGCAGATGCAGAAATTTGAAGATGTAAGTTCAAAGACTGGTTGATATGGGAGAGCTGAAAGAATTTCTTTATTTGCCCAATCCTCCACCAAGGCTCAATATGGGAAAAACTGTAAATATTCCACAAAATGACCGAACTTAATATGATTTCCTATACCGAATCGGGTCAATCATCTATGAACGTGGTTATTGACAAGAAGCTGAATAAAAAGGGTTCACAGTCATGAAGTTTTCAAAGTTGCGGGAAGAATTACGGAAACATGGGAAGGTTGGATGGCATCCCAGTTAATTTTTTCAGCAGACAAGGTTGATCAGGAAATTGAAACACATAATGATCCGTTGGTGCTTACTCTACTAGTATCTGGATGGAATGTCAAGAAGATCCTCATGGATAAGGGTAGTTCCCTTAATTTTTATTTTATGATACCTTCCAAAAAATGGGATTAAAGGACGATCAGCTTACACCTTCTTACTACACTACCTATGGGTTTAATGGGACAACCTCAAAACCAAAAGATGAAATTTTACTTGATGTTATGGCCAGACCAATAAGTATTTTGACTAAATTCAGTATAGTGGAGGCTCCATCTCCATATAATGCCATCATTGGTAGACATTGGGTCCACCAATTGAAAGGAGTAACCTCAACATATCACCAATACTTGCGATTCCCGACGCCGCAAGGGGAGATGGAGATAAAAGGAGACCAGAATGTAGCAAACTCTTGTATCCTCGCAGAAATTCGCATGAATGAGGAACGAGTACATCAACAACAAAATAGAAAGAAAGTACGAAAGATAAAAGCCAAAGAAGAAGCAATAAACCAATATTTGATTAAGACTGTGGGAAGTGAAGCAGTAAATGAAACAAATAAAAATACTTCATTGGAGGAAGGCATACCAAAAATTGACGGGGGAAGTCTTCCAGCATAACAATTAAAGGGGGCTCCCACACTATTAGGAGCTCCCAAATCCACTTTTACAACAATTGAAGAGACCAATAATATCAACATAGGAACAAAAGAATTCCTAAGAATGATTAAGATTGGAACACTGATAGAAACAGAAACGGAACACAATTTGGTCACTCTACTTAAAGATTATATGGATATTTTTGCATGGAAGGTGGAGGATATGCCAGGCATTGATCCGAGTATTGTTCAACATGAGTTGCATATACATCCCGGTACTACACCCTTTCGGCAACGCATACGCAAAGTAGCACCTGAATATCATTTGCCAGTTGAAAAGGAGTCAAACATGGTGATTGTACCAAAAAAGAACGGGGGAGTAAGAATTTTGTATAGACTTCACCAACTAAACAAGGCATGCCCAAAAGATAGTTATCCACTTCCCAGCATTGATCAGTTGGTGGACGCGGTTGAAGGACATGAGGCTTTATCCTTCATGGACGGGCATTCAAGGTATAATCATATTTCTCTAGATGAAGAAGATCAAGAACACACTGCATTTTTCACTCCACAAGGTTTGTACTGCTACACCAGAATGCCATTTTTAATAGTTCATACCCCGACTAGTATGGCCTTAGCCTTTACTAACTTATCAACGATTGGTACACGCAATTTTTAAACCATGGATAGGCCGTACCCTGGAAGTCTATGTAGATGACATGCTGATAAAGAGTAAACTTTCAAATGATCATCTACAAGACTTGAAAGAAAGATTTGAGGCCTTACGAAAATACAGAATGAAAGTCAATCTAGACAAATGCATTTTTGGGGTTACGTCAGGAAAGTTTTTGGGATATTTGGTCACCAAAAAAGGGATTGAAGTTGATCCGACAAAAATTTAGACAATTGTTGATATGCCATCTCCAAGGAATGTTAAAGAAGTACAGAAATTAGACGGTTGTTTAGCCGCACTCAGCAGATTCATTGCCAGATCATCGAACAAATGTAAGCCCTTTTTTGACACCTTGAAAAAGAAAAATAAATTTGTATGAAACGATAATTGTGAGCAAGCCTTCCAAAATATCAAAGCTTATCTTGCCACATTACCCGCACTACAAAAGCCAAAACCTGAAGAAGTGCTCGCCTTGTACATAGCCGCAACAGAAGATGTTGTAAGTGCGGTATTGGTACGGACAAATGACAAAATACAGAAACCAGCGTACTACATCAGTAAATATCTTAACCTTGCATAAAGGAACTATACCAAAATTGAGCAATTAATATTAGCACTGGTTTTTGCTACCCAGAAATTACACACATATTTTCTAACACATTATGTGCGGGTACCAAGCAAAGCTCCACTAGAGTCCGTACTGAAGAATGCGGGAAAAGTAGGGAGATAGCAAAATGGATTGCACAACTGGAACAATTCCACATCTTATTTGAAATACAAACTGCACAAAAGTCACAAGTCCTGGAAGATTTCCTTGCGGATTTACCACTAGATGATGATTTTGAAATCCAAGGTTTTCCCGGAATAGAAGATGATGATTCCCAAGATATTCTACGCTCTGTAAATTCCCGCAGATGGGAAGTAATTGTTGATGGGGCACGAAATAAAGAAGGTGCAAGAATCAGAATTGTGATTACAACTCCTACAGAAGATCGAATGGTACATGTATTTCGTCTTGAGTTCCGCGAATATACAAATAATATAGTGGAATATGAGACCGTGGTTCATGCTCTTCGGCTCATCATTGAATTGAGACTATGCGATGTGCGACTCACAAGTGATTCACAATTGATAATTCGGCAGGTTGAATTAAAATATTAAGCGCTTGATGAAGATTTGATATAATACAAGAATCTTGTGCAAAAGTTGGCGTCTCAAATTCCAAATATAATTTTTTGACATTTATCCAGAGATAAGAATCGCCATGCTGATGCATTAGCATTTATTTCTTAAATGATAAAGGATCAGAATACATCAGCAGTCAAAATTGGGCGCATTTATGATCCGTCAATTAAGTTGTGGGCAGTCGAAAACATGGAAGAAGAAGTTGGGGAAGATATTGAAGATACAGCCGTTAAATATGATACAAATTTTCCATAAAAATCAGAAAATAAATTATCCAGAGAAGATTGGAGGATCTCAATACATCAATACTTGCAAGATGGGATATTGCCCGCAAACACTAAAGAGGCAAGGAAAGTGCAATCAAAATTTGTGAATTATCAGTTGCGGGGTAAAATTCTGTACCGCAGGTCTTTTTTGGGACCGTTACTTTGATGTTTATCACAAGCATTAAAAGAAAAAATGCAAGGATATTACTGGCCATTTATGCATAAAGATGCGGAGAATCTGGTAAAAAGGTGCGAAGAATTCAACGCTTTGCAAAAAGGATTAAAGCTCCTGCAACGGAACTCAATTCCATGCTCAGCCCCTGGCCATTTACAAAATGGGGAGTAGATATTGTTGGGCCTTTAGTGGAAGGAACACGAAAGAGAAAATACTTGATTATAACAAAAAACTATTTTACTAAATGGGTTAAAGCCAAAGCACATGCACACATTAGAGATACGGATGTTTTCAAGTTTTTGTTCGAGAATATAATTTGCAGATTTGGAATTCCGGTAGCCGTAGTCTCAGACAATGGACAACAATTACAAGGGAAAAAAATTGATATGATTTTCGAAGCATTTAATATCCAAAAGAACAAGTCCACTCCACTTTACCCTCAAAGTAATGGACAGGCTGAAGCAACGAATAAAACTATTGCCATGGATCTGAAAAAGACTCTAGATGAACATCATAAACGATGGTGTGAACAACTTCATAATACTTTATGGTCATATTACACAATAAGAAGAGAAGCCACTGGAGAATCACCATTTCTTCTTACTTATGGAGCGAAAGCAATCATACCGACGAAAATTATTTTACCCACAACAAGGACAAAAGCGTGGGAAAGAATTTGAATACAGACCTAATGCTTGAAAAATTGGATGATTTAGAAGAAAGAAGAGAGGTTACGCTCCAAAGAATGGAGAATTATCAAAGGAAACTGGCAAGAGAATACAACAAGAAAGTCAAGTTGCAGAACTTTTTGGAAGGGCAATATGTTCTACGGCAAATCCCGGAATACCAAAGGGATAAAAGAGCAGGAAAGTTTGCACCTACATGGGGAGGACCTTACGTTATACAAGATATTACGGGACAAGGCTCATACCATTTGCGGAATATGAATGGAGAAATCTTACGGCATCCTTGGAACGCACAATATATCAAACCATATTACCCATTGATAGGCACATTTTTGTGTCTAAATTGCGCCCGAATATCTGCTTCGATAGTACTCGATTTTACACTTATTATGTCTTTTTATGTCTTTGTAGGTATTTTTGAGAAATAAACATTTGCGGAAAAATTGGCTCGAAAAGTGTTAAAGGCACCCGGGAAAATGGATTAAGGCACCCACACTTTGGATTGGGGGCACCCCCTTTTACATTTCAAAAACCGATTTTGGCGGGAACCCTAATCTTATCGAAGAGAAACTTATGATGACAATTTGTACGTGATTTTAGGGATTTTGGGTACTTCTATTTGACCCAAAGACAAGAAGAGATCAAAACAAGATCAAACACATTAAGCAATAGTGATTCATGCCAAGAAAAGTGCTTCAAAACCGTGTTGTGGCCGGAGAAGGAAAATTGACGCTGAAACAAGATCAAACACGTATTCAAGTTGGATTTGGACTCTTATTTGAGTCCTTATCAATTAAAGAAGATCCCTAGGGTTAGTAGAGACTATAAATAGCAAGAGAAACCAAGAGAAAAGGAGAGAGAACCACCGGAAAAAGTGTACAGACAACACCATTTTTCTGCTGCTGCTCACGTGAAGAGGAAGGTGAAGAACAAACAGCTCCAGCGTACTGTCGTTCATTATCGCTGGAACTGTCGATATTTTTCAGCTGCTTCAACAGTTGTCTTCATCAGTTACACTTACATCAGTTGCTTATTTCCAGTTGCTTGTTCTGCTCCTGTAACACGCTGAACCACCTCACTGTAACGCTTATAAGCGTATCAAATCGGCTGTGTTACTTCCTTTTAGCCTTTGTAAACACTTTTTGAGCAATGAAAGATTATTTTGACGGTGTTTTCTCTAGAATGAGCTAATCACCATTACTGGGATGACAGAGGAAGCTTTTTCTCTAATAATTAAGTGGTATATATTTAATTAATTTATTTGTGCAATTTATTTATGATTAATTGCCTTGATTGAAAATTGATTTAAAAGATTTTTATTAAGCAATTGTGATTCCGTTAGATGGTGCATGCCTCGGATTAGGTCCCTAGATGCTCCATGCTTGTGTTATACAATTGTTGTTTTGAAAATCTATTTTTGCAATGCTTTAGAATCAAAATAAAACGTTTTAATTGCATGATTAAAATTACTGTCACTTGATTTATTGGTTAAAAGTGGAATCCTGAATCCTACTTCTTCCCCATATTTTTAAAAAGTCATCTTTATTTTAATCTATTTTATTTTCTTTAATTAAAATTAAGTCTATAATTAAACCTTCACAAGTCTGAGAATCGAACCTCTTTTTACCATTATATTTTATCACATCACCCATGACCAACAATGCAATCGTACAATAATTTACGCTCATAATATGTAAAGCAGATCAAATGCAATCTCTCTAGAAAGTCCATATAAATGTCTATGACTATTGAATTTTTTGTCACAGAGATGCCTAACATGATATTAATCATTGTATCAGGTACTCTTCACTTCAGGAGGTGCTCACAACCAATAATGCAATCATACAATAATTTGGCTTCATACTAGGTAAAACAGAACAAATGTAATCTCTATATGAAGTCCATGTAAATGTTTATGAGTGTATGACTATTGGATCTTTCTCTACAGAGATGCCTAACATGACATTAATTATTGTAACATGTACTCTCCATTTCAGGAGATGCTCTAGGGACCGCATCCTAATTTCATCATGGCCAGAGAGAAGTTAGACATGCGCTACAACCCTCAAAGTAACTCAAGCTACAAAATTTTCTTGCGGTTAATCAATTCACACTCAATCAATGCACTAACAATCAATATATTCAAAATTTGTTTTGAAGGAACAATAATGTAAGTCAAAAGTAAAGAGCAAGTACAATTTGAAAGAAGGAAAAAACAAAACAACATGAAAACAAAGGAAAAAACTAAGGAGCTGGAGGATTTGCATTAAAAAAGGGATTGTAAGGGACATCCTTACGGCTATAGACTTTTGTAAATCCATCGGCTTGAACTCTATCAAGAGTGTTGTTGACCGCTTTTGCAAGTCCAACTCGAGCTTCCACCCTCAACCAAGAGATATAAGCTTTTGCGGCTTCAAATTCCTTCTTGCACTTATGTGCCTTGGTGACAGATTTTTCAACGCTCGTCTTCCAGAAAACTATTTTTCCTCTCTCCAAAGCCAAGTCCCGAGATAAGCTTTCAGACTTCAAAGTTTCATGATGCAATTTGTCTTCCGCCTCTTTGGTTCTAGAGCATAAAATCTCCAGCTAAATTTACGTTTCATTAGCCTTGGCAGTAACAAGTTCCAGCTGCCCTTTGAGTTCCTCCACTTTAACATTGACAGCACCAAACTCTCATTCAGCCTTTGCAGCTCTTGCGGCCACATCTTTGTATTTTCCTTCAAAATCTGTAACAAAGATAACAGATTAATTAATGTGGAAATCATATTCAATTTCAAATATGCAATAAAATAGGATACCTCTTGCGAGGGATTCAAACTCTGCTAATTCGTGAGCCATTGCATCTTTAGTAACATTAAGGAAGTCATATTCATTTGAGAGTTTCTGATAATTCTGCGTAAGTTGCTGAAGATCTAAATGACATTGATCTAACTCCGCTTGCTTCAATTCCCGCAACTGATTAGATTTGTTTGTACATTTTTCAATCTCTTTATGCAAGCGGAAGATATCACTTTCACGCAGAAGAACGGTGTCAGATAGGTTACGGATTCTAGTTTGAGCATCCGCAAGCGCTTTCCCTTTAGCATGAGCCTCTGAAACTGAGTTATCTCTGTCTTTAATGATTTGTGACATGTACGAAGAAAGCTGAGAATTGTGATGTGACCCGGAACAAGAAATTCCCGCAAGGATATTCTGACGCTCCACATAGAGCTTGCGATTTTCTTCTTCTAACTTCTCTGATTGTGCCCGCGCTTCAAGAAGAAAATCCTTGGTCCATAGCAAAGTGAGCATTATACTCTATCTTCTTACAGAGGAACTTTCCATATAAGAGTCGGTGCCTTGATTCTGACTCATTTATCTTATCAACCAGATTATTAAATCTCTCTTTGATCCCCATATTTTTATTATTGACTTTTAAAACATGATCGGTCAAGCGCCTAACTCTATGTTGCAGTCTAGTCATAAGGTCTGAATCCCCCGCTGATCCCATAAAGTGATTCAGAAAAAAATGAAAATAAAGTAAAAAAAAAATAACGAGAGGAAAAATATCAAACCTTGATTTTGAAGATCAAGCAACTGCTGACGAAGTGCATCATTTTCCTGCTTCAAAACCGCAGCTTTTTATTCCACAATCCTGAATTGGGTTTCCATCTTCTTGGATCGTCCCTTAAAATTTTTATAAGCAATGTGTGCGACGTTTTGACCCTGGGCAAGCTGTAATTTATGGGATTAAAGTTATAAACAAAAAATGAAACTAAAATGAAATTTAAGGTTATTAAAACAATAAAAATACCTGCAAGAGAGCTTGTTGCGGGAAAGAACACACTTCACCATCTGCAAGTGCAATTGTCTCCGCAAGAGATGAAAGCTGATTTATGTAGAAGGAGGGGTCAACGGGTTGGCCTGGCCTCTTAACCAAGCATCTTTCACTGTGCCATACGGTGTAGACCGCATGTACTCCCTTAAATTAACGACCACAGGATTATCAGATGCCACCGGCTGGAAGTCGTACGGAACAGATAACAGCTCCTTCGACATGAACCAACGGAAGGCTTCCTCCTCCTCGCCCAAAAGATTTTGATCTTCCGCTACTCCTTTTCCTTTATCCCTGTGCGGGATTTCCTCACTCATTTGTACCGCAGTTGTGCTTGCAACATTTCCCCCAGAATGAGCCACTTCCATTATAACGGCTGCGGGTTTACCTTCCATAGTTACGTCATTTTCCGACTCACCCTTTTCAACCGCAACACTTTCTGGTTCACCTTGAATGGGGGGATCCTCCTTATCAGATGAATCATCTTCACTTATAGAAGGTTCAAAAAG
This sequence comes from Papaver californicum, assembly GCA_023531435.1. Classification (NCBI taxonomy): domain Eukaryota; kingdom Viridiplantae; phylum Streptophyta; class Magnoliopsida; order Ranunculales; family Papaveraceae; genus Papaver; species Papaver californicum. The sequence continues at coordinate 10,941 of JAJJMC010017060.1, forward strand.
ATCGTCTCCAAACAAGGGAGAAAGTTGAGAAAAGAAAAAAGGTTCAGGATCAACAACTTGGTGCGGAAAATTGACCGCAACATCTGTAGCTTCCGCCACAACATCAATTTGTTCTGCAGACTCAAAACTTAATATTTGAAGGGGAACAGTCTGCTCTTCTTCATGTCTCTCAGGAGCAGAGCTATCCTCAGCTCTCAAAATATGTTGATTAGGGGGAGAATTGCGAATCTCTCCCTCTTCTCTGTCAATGGAAGCACGAGGCGTAGCCTTATCTTTCTTCCGACCCTATCAATATACCACAATAACTCATTAAATAAAAATCATAAGGATTATAAGATTTTATTTGAATAAATCAATACCTTTTCTGTTGGAGTTGGGGTTTTGCACTTAACCCCCGAATCATCTTTTGCGCCCCCTACAGTTTCCGGCTATGAAAAAGAAGAAAATTAATTAAACAATGTTTAAAGCAGGATATAAAAAGATAGAGAGAATTTACGTACCACATTAAAAACGGGAAAATCGAAGCCTTTAAAGTTCAACCGCCAAGGACAGTAAGCATCAAAACGCGTTAGAAGGTTGTAAACCACGCTTTCTTGGATGAATCCGAAGACCCATGGACCTTCAATGACCAGAGGAGTGCGGTACCATTTAAAATCGTGATCATCGCGGATTTTTTCTTTTAAAGGATCCCGCATCCCAGGAACAAATTTCAACTTGAAATTATCAATCTCCCATAGCAAACGGAATCCTTCACCACCTTTGCGGTCCGGACCAACACTCCACTTTTTATAATTATTCACAGCTATGTTGTCTGCATACATAGCATGGAAGTTTTCGATCATGTAATGTTTACGTTCCGCAGAGTCGGGAACGTAACAGGTGAAATTGGCTTTACCCTTACTTCGCATGCTACATTCATCCAACACGCGCCACCAATTCCCGTTATATTGGGTAACGGATCGGGCTAAACCATGTTGGGACTTGCTACGGCTTGCGAGAACCTCAAATTGGAAAGAATTCCCGCTCTGGTACAGAAGAAGCTGCATGCCCGCGTCCAATGCTCCCGTAGGTATTAACATCCTGTTGTTGCTGTACTTAAACTCTTCCATCATTTCCAATGAAATTTTATCTCCTTCAGCATGATCGTAGAAGGAAACTTTGAATCGCTGAAGATTGTGCTTCTTTTTAAATTCCTCAAGGTTCATCGACCTAAAACTCAAGTTTTCGTGTGACCGCTTATTCTTAGGAGCTGGTTTGCTGGCCACAACAGATACATCTGCGGACTTTACCAAGTGGGAAGGTTGAACTCTTGAGCCACCAGATTCATCTACTCCCTTCTTCCTCATCATAGTATATCAGGATGATTTCCTATCTAAAGGATGATCATCCTGGTGAGAAGCACCACCAGCAACTTTGTTATCATTTTTTCCAGTCATGATGAATCTTTATCTGCATATAAAAACAAAAGAAGATAAGTACACCATGATCAAAAGCAAGAACAAAAGAGAAATGTTACAAAACAGAAGAACAACAGGATAATTATTATTGAACTAGAATGTAAACAAGAGAACAACTCTCTGGAAAAGAAAAGGAAAGATTTATAGATTCAATGAAGCAATCACAAACCATCATCATGGATTTAGCCAGGAGAAAACCAAGAATATAACAGAACTTGTTTGAAGCAGATAAACAAGAACATCATCAACATCATCATCATCATACACTCCAAAAGATTCATTTATAAAGATTGATAGATGAACAGACACATTAAAAACAAAAAAACAAAAATCAAATCATAAAAATAAATTAGAAGCATTACCTGTAACGAAGTAAAAGACAGAAGGAAAATCTGATGATTGAATGGAAACAAAACTTGATCCCGATGTAAAAATCCTTAATCAAAAAAGTTCAGGAGAATGAAAAGGCACTGAAGAACCTTTGAAAAGTTCAGAAGAATGAAGAGCACAAATACTTTAAGAAGAAGAAGACAAAGAATATAAAGAATGAATTGAGAGATGTGACCAACATTAAATAAGAGAAGACTGAAACTGACGAAACCGTCGAAAAGTGAAAGAGAGAGAAACTTTATCAGAGATATGATTTCCTCGAAAAACGCCAACTGACAGAAACGTGGGAAGATAATTTATTAGTGGCCTGAAAATTGGGAAAAGTAAAGCTAAACATGGGAAGAAAATTTATTATCCACAGGAAACACGGAAGGGTAATAACTTTTTTTCCTTTTTTGAATTTTTTACTCTATCCCAAAATTCAAAAAGGAAAAAGGGCGCAAATTTTGAGGGAATTAAATCCCAAACTACACATGTTCGAATACTATGAGAGG
>JAJJMC010017063.1:0-14963 GCA_023531435.1 Papaver californicum
AGAAAACTTGCTCAAAAGATCTTTTCATTGCTCAAAATATCAATTACAAGGTTGAATAATAGTGCAACAGCTGAACAGACACGTTTATAAGTGTTACAGAACAAGGTTCAGCCGTTGCAAAAGGCTAAGGCAATTGAAAAGGGAAAGGAAACTCAAAACTATAGGCAACAGAACAGCAACACTTAAAAGTGTTGCTGTGTCTTCTTCTTTGGCAGCGATGGGATAAAGAACACGGTCACCGGCAGTGACCGGTGCAGCAGCAGTTGGCCGGATCGTGAGTATTCCGGCCACAATTCCGGCGACTCCGAAACTTCAATTCTAAGCTATTCTCCCCGTTCTTCTTGGCTTCTCTTGGTATATATAGGCTCTAGGGATCCTTGTGAGTCTTCTAAACCTAATAGAACTCTTTAAAACACATCCAAATCTTCCCAAATCCGAATCAAAGTCTAACTCCCTTTTCCGGCCAAACTCGGATTTTGGGGCTATTTTTCCGGCTAAAATTGTTGTTTCTTGGCATGTTTAGTCTTGTATGGATCCCATCTATCTTGTGTATCAATTTGAGAGCAAAATAACCAAGTTTAACCATGAATCAATGTTCACAGTTGAGTACAGACATTTTCCGATCGATTCCGTGACTGGGTTGACTCGGTCAACTCGGGTTGACCGATTTGACTCGGGTTTGACCCGATTTTGACCGAGTTGACTCGAGGGTACCCCTTATCCATTCTAGGGTGCCAAATAACACTTGTCCTTGGGTGCCTTTATCACTTTTTGAGCCAATTTTTCCACAAATCTTTATTTTTCAAATGTACCTACAAAAGCATAAAAACACGTAATATTTGCAAAATCGAATACTAACTTAATAGAAACTAAGGTGCAATCTAGACACTAAAATGTGTCTATCAGTGTCATATAAGTCTCTTGCACGACTTCTGGTGTAGAACGATGACTTCTTCGACTTCCACGAGCAGATAATTCTGAAGTAGGTATGTCAAACATCATATCATCCATCATTTGGGTCATCTGCTCCAAGTGTTATGCATGCATTTGTTGTTATCGACAATGATTATCGTTCATCCTACTCTTCCATTCCTTCCTGTGTAGCTTGTACCCCCAATATGGATAAGTCCGATTGAGAGATTGAGAAGTATTTGCAATTGTAATAGTCTCCCCTTATGGACCAATACTCTGTATCTCCCAATCAAACGATGGCATAGATGACGAAGAAGAACCTCTCAGAATGGGAATACACGAAGGCAACATGCGTTGGTGGTGAAGGTTGGGAATGAAGAATGTCGCCATCAGGTGATAATCTATCTAACGTTGGCATATCCATCCCACTCAAATTTTACGGCTCCGTAGCAATGTGAGGCTTGCAAATTTTGTTGAACCAATCAAGATGATTACGTCTATCAACAAGCACCTCGACTAACTCATCAGTATGTTCCCAAGGATTATTATTTTGTAACAACGCCACGTAATCTTCATGAGAAATCTCCCCACTCAAAAGTGGGTTGATTGCTTTTACTGTTCTACATTGTAGTTGTAGAAGGTGTATTTCGCTGAAGTACCAAACACCTTTTCTAGAAGAAGTACTGAAAAACACCGATGGATGTAAGCTTAAATGTAGCATCCTTTGTCCCGTTCAATTTGGAACATTACAAATAACTCATACGGCCTGAAAATAATGTTATGGCTTGTACTACACAATTGTTGAAGCCTGTAAATCAGGGTAGAGTGTTACCATCATCAATCTGATCCTTCAAAGTAATATCTCACCCTCGACAGATGACCTAATCCTCCACCGATAATGTCCCCACTTAGCTATTGCGGTCATCCAGATGTGTGGGGTTTTCTACGGGATTCGTTGCGCTCATCCAGCAATACTCTTGTCGGGTGGTCATATATCTCTGGATTACTCCTGCCCGAGCATGCTTAACTACAAAGTTTTTTGCCAATTCTAGAGCCAATTATGCTGAAAAGGCTTTGATGTTAAAAGAGGAATGACCATCAGTTATATTCCATTTGGCGAACCCTACATGACGGATCCGGGTATTACAACGTTGGCTTGGAGTATTGGCGTAAGAAACCCTATTCGAAATTGCAAATAATGTAGGAACATCAATGAAGGTGGATGTCAATACTCTATATATTAATCGAGCATATGGTCACTTTGCAAAAATTCTTGCGAAGATTGACCTTTCGGAGAAGCTGCATGATGAAACTTTATTTGGGAGGGATGACGTTGATTTCATAGGCTACTTTACATATGAAAGACTGTCTTCTTTTTGAACTTATTGTAAATCAATTGTACACAATTTGGGAGAGTATAAGAGGCATCCTGGAGCTGTGAGGGATGAGGTTGCTGGAAACAACAAAATGGGGAAAAATGAGAGGCATGAGCAGAGAAAAAAATAATGATGCAATATGTGGAAAAACCTGCTTCAACTATCTTGAAGGACAATACTACGGTATCGGGATCTTCCATGGAGCAAGATGTGAATAACCCAATTGACACCAACGTTGTAGATGTGGCAATTAAAGATTATGCAGTAGATATCAGCTCATTGGTTCACCGTGAACTAGTAAATAATGTGTTATCTCTAGTGCATTCTCTTGGAAATACATGAGATAACGTCAAGGTAAGTAATTTTGAACTTGAGTTTGTAGAGAAAATAGCTATGCAAGATGCTAACCTAGCTATCGAGGAAATTGCAACATAAGTTTTATGAAAGCCCAAGTGTTGGAACTAGTCCTGGAAGTAATGTTGTTTGATGTGAGTCCTGTTTCTTTGAAAAGGACTCGCTGGGCATACTTATCTAATGAAGTAGGTGAGATTCATTCTTAAAGAACAACAACAAACAATGGATCTCCTCTCAGAAGTTAGTCATGACAGATAGTGTTGATAAAAATAGATTTAGTAGTCTGGCCATGTGTACAGATAAAATAAGTATGATGACTATCTAACATTTCATCATCGCTTGTATTAGAGAACATGGTGGTTGAAGATACTTCTTCCGCATCAGATGGTTTTCAGGCTGTTTTGCGTTAGCCATGTGACAAATGAAAATAAGTATGATGACTATCCAACGTTTCATCACCGCTTATATTAGAGAACATGGCGGTTGAAGATACTCCTTCTTCCGTATAAGATTGTTTTCAGGCTGTTTTACATGGTTTGAAGAAGACAAAAACTAAACCAAAATAAGGAATCTATTTGAAAGCTCCTGAATTTTTTTCTCGATGAAACGCCTCAAATGAGCTTTTTGATGTAATTTCTTGTTCTCCAATCCTTTTTATTTTTATTTTTCTTTCCATTTCTTTCTTCAAGAGGTTCTGGGTTTATGCCCCCTCCCCCTTTCCCTCGTGTTTCTGTTTTTCATTTATTTTATGAATAAATCTTTAGCTTAAAAAAAAAGATCTTCTAACGTTTGCTTGAAATGGTTTAGCTGTTGAATTTGACCAGCTTCTCACTATGATTCAAAAATAGTTACGTTGCTTTTATTTTTTGTCCTTTTTAGATTTTTGAATTATGAGTAGTGGATAGTTAATAGATAAGATAAGTGGTTTCTTAATCCAACAAATATTTCTATATTTTACACGAAGAAAACTAATTCAAAGTCTAATGCTCAAGTTCTTCTAAGTGTAGTGATTCTTCTCATATGAGTTCGGGAAACGATATTCTTCTGGCACTAAAGATCTTGCTAAACCCTCTTCCACTTTTATCGATTATGTTTCAATGGAATGTCAGATTCCAAGAAGAAAGGCCATTCTGCTATAAAATGTTCTTATAGGTATATGGCTTCAAGATATTCACCTACAGCTGTTGTTACTGTTGAAAAGGCTTTCTAGTGTACATGTTGGTTCTCCCAGTACTAATTGTGTTCATTAGCTACCAGATTATGTAGCTACCACTTACATAAGAAATAGTTCTGATTTAATTCCAGTAGTGATAGGGTCATGGTTGTAAATGGTAGTTTTTTTAGTAACTTTGTCAACAGGTAATGCTATCTTACCAACTCGAACATATGAACTCTGTCTCGGAGATGTAGTTTGAAAAGAAAAGGGTACTAAATACACCACTAATTTTTGTTTTAATTCGAACCTAATAGACAATTCCTTGTGTGAATTTTTATACATAAATGAAAGTAGAAAAGGAATATCCTTGGATAAATAATCTTTATTCAAAATTCTTAAATTACCAGGATGATTAACGTACAACTTACTTGTATTTCAATTATAAAGAACTAATCAATATAATGCAGAAAGAAATAAAAGCAAGACACCATAAATTTTGTTAATGAGGAAAACCGTAATTACAAAAAAAATCCAGGACCACGTCAAGTTTGAACACTCTATATTAAGCCGGTGCAAACATTAGCCTATTATCTAACTTCAGTCTGGAATATAGTTAAAACAGAATAAACCCTCCAATCTATTCAGCTGTAGTTGTGCTCCTACGTTTCTTATCCCTCACAAGATCTTACACACTTAATTCCCCTAGCCTTTACAGGCCTACGAGTTGCTCAAAAGTCCTTATTCGTGAAGATTAGCGCTACCATGCCTAGCTTTTGAATGACCACTTCCTAATGATTTTGCTCCTTTTTACTATCTTTCCGAGAGTAACCATGTTTAAAATGGTATTTCTAAAGCCAAACAACTTCCAACTAACTTTGTATTTCATTCAGCATTAAACACCAAATACCTATTGTTGATACTTCTATCCTCACTATGCCAACAGAACCTAAGACTTATAAGCCTGTTATGAAAGACGAAAAATGGAAATTATCAATAAACGAGGAGTACATTACTCTTCAGCAGAACAATACTTGGGAATTAATTGGTACCTTACACTCCTGAAATGAATGTGTTAGGGTGTAAGTGGGTTTATAAGGTCAAATATTTGAAGGCAGGTGGTTCTGTGGAAAGCTTTAAGATGATATTGGTTGTCGAAGGATCAATAAAAGGAAACTTATTTTAATGAGAACTTTAGTGCTTTTTTTGTAAGTAACTACTAGGGATGTACAAAGGTCTATTCGGTTCGGTTTTTGATGGAATCCTATACCTGTACCTCTTCATGGTCGGTTTTCAAATTTTGTACCTGTACCCTGTACTCTAATTTCGGTTCCTGTCTTGTACCCTGTACCCTGGGTTCGGTTCCGGGTACGTACCCTGTACCTTGTTTTTTTTTTTTTTTTTTTTTTTTTGCATCTAAAATTTAAATATAAATGTAAATTGTTGAAGTAAAAGAGATAGAAAGTTTAAGTGTTGCTATCATTCCAATCTCATTACGAAATGTATACAATATTAACTTCCATCAAATAAACACAAAAAAGAAAATTAACCAACATAGAATTAGAATATAAAGGTTTTAAGGGTTTCATAATGAGATTCAAGAAAGTAAAGATTTTGATGAAATGAATCTAATAAACTTCAAGGATCAAAAGATTCTGGCGCTGGCATAGGACCCAATAACTCTGCAACATCCATTAAGAAATGAATATTATGTTAAAGATTGAATTGATGACTAATAAAGAAAATAAAAAAAAAAGAAAATAAAAGAAAATCACATTACCTTCCTCAATATTAGAGTTATTATCTAGTATATAATCATATAAAAGATCAAGAACAATAGGTTTTAGTAATCAACTTTGTAAAAGATCATGGGAGGTACAGGTACAGGGTACAGGTACAGGTACAGGGTACAGGGGTAGTACCTGTACCTTGTACCCGGTTGTACTCGGTTCCTATTTTTTGTACCCGTACCATGTACCTTTTACCCTCGGTTCGGTTCTTTTGGGGTACGGTTCCGTCGGTTCCGGTCCGGTTCTTTGGTTCCGGTCGATTCCTGTGCAACCCTAGTCTAGTTTATTAATCTCCTTATGGAACTCCGCTTATTCCATGTGGGATTATTCCTATTATTCTATGTGTGTTTCATCGAGCCACACATACTAACAATCTCCACCTTGGCGAGATTAAACCACCTCACCAACCCAATCATACTCCACCGTACAATTGTCATCCGTATGATACTACTCATCGAACATGATTAGTGTCATTAATCGTCCTGGAACCCTACTCCACCTGAGTTAATGAGAAGGCTAGCACTAACTCCACCTTGAACATTGTCTTGCCCACCTTAAGCCTGCTCCACTTTGAGTTAGCGAGGGTGCACGATCTAACTCCACTTTGAGCCTTTGCTCACTTTGGGCCTTGCCTGCTCCACCTTAAGTCTGGCTCCACCTACGTCCTAAACCGGGTGACATCCATAACAATCTTAAGTCTGGCTTCATTTTTGTGTCAGATTTACAGTTGGGTTTATTGGGTTGAACCCAACCATAATTCTTCCTGGAATATTTTTTGTATTTCACCGTTTTGATCATAACCCCCTCATACGATGTCCGGTTGACCTTATTTTTTTTGAGTTGGATTTGTCTTTCAATTCTCTACAAGACAGAAATGAAAAAATCTTCAAATCTATTCATTTAATTTTATGGTTGGGTTTGATTGGAAAACCCAACCGTAACTAATCTTCATACCCAACCATAAAATTATATCAATAGATTTGAAGATTTTTTTATTTCTATCTTGTAGATAATTGAAAGACGAAGTCAACCACAAAAAAGAGGTCAATCGGACATCATATGAGGGAGTTATGATCAAAACGGTGATATACAAAAAGTATTCAGGAAGAATTACGGTTGGGTTCGACCCAATAAACCCAACCATAAATCTGGGATTTTGGGATTTATTTTTGTGTCTGATTTACGGTTGGGTTTATTGGGTTGAACCCAACCGTAATTCTTCCTGATTTTTTTTTGTACTTCACTGTTTTGATCATAACTCCCTCATACGATGTCTGATTGACCTCATTTTTTTGGGTTGAATTCATCTTTTAATTCTCTACAAGATAGAAATGAAAAAATCGTCAAATCTATTCATCTAAATTTACAGTTGGGTTTGAAAATTAGTTGCGGTTGGGTCCGATGCTAAAACCCAATCGTAAAATGTTTACCAGTGATGTTAGTTAAGGTTAAATGGGTGATAGGATGAACACCTAACCGTAATTGTTTGTTACAGTTGGGTCCCATGCTAAAACTCAATCGTAAAACTGTTACGATTTGGTGTTCATCCGTGAAATAACGGTTACGGTTGGGTTGGGAAGAACACCCAACCGTAAACGCCTTCGACGTGAAAACCCAACCGTAAAATTCTATGAATAAAAAAAAATCATCTTTTATAACGTAATTTCATCAAATTTGAGTCATTAAAAGACCAAAAGTTTAAGTTAGAGGTATACCTCACTACTCTGGTTGATTGAATCAAAATCTAGGATTTTTTTAAAAAATTTAAAAAAATTCTCTTATATTTCTTTTAATTTTTCTTCCAACCAAACTAAAAAGAAAAATTTTTGATTTAATTTCATTAAGTATAAAATTATTTTAAATTAATTATAATTAACTTAATCTATTAGTTAATTAATTTTATTAATACTAACTAATCAGGGGAGTTTAACCATTATAAAAGTATCATGGATAATGAGTTTTTGAATTTTACTTCAAATGTCTCTATTTCATCTTATATGTATACCTCTTCTACAAATACATCTTATATATATACCTTTTCTACAAATACGGGAGCCTTATATAAAATCACTTTAATTATGATTCTAGATGCATGGACCTTAAATGGAGATGTTTCCAAGCATGTTCTCAAAAGATAATTTGGCAATTTTCCAGCGAAAGAGACGTACGCTTTCTACACATATGTACAACTCAGTGCATGATCATCTAGAATAGTTTTTGATATCTATTAAGGGTTTTCATTAGTGCTTTAACCTAATGCCGCTTTTTATAGAAAACTGCTTTTGCATCTTTAGTATGAAGATAGTGGGTTCACAAAAATAAGAAGAGGAATTAATCACACTGCATAAGACACATACTGTTCATAGAATATGGTTCAATAAACCCTAATTTAGAATGTCTAGTTATTCAAACTTCACCTTTAAGAAGTATAAATTATCATATGTCAAGCATTATGGTTACTACTTCTGGATATTGTTATAACCATTCACCAACATAGTGTAGAAGATAAGCAATAACTTATGAATGAATACTTCTCAATAACTTGATATAACCCAGACAGTACGAAAATGCAAAAGTCCAAAGACCTCAATTATCTATAAAACCAAACATATGAAGCACAATTAACAAACCTAAAACACACAAAAAATGGGTGAAACAACACCAACTCTTTTCATAACTCTTCTAACAATTATTATTCATGTTTCACTGCTGCTAAACAACTCAGTCGTCGCAGTTAATCCAAATGGGTTTACTCTGAGGATGATTCACAAAGACTCCAAAGAATCAGCATTTTACGATCCTACTGACATTCATTCAACCCAGGAAGAAAGATTTCAAATACTCATGGACCAATCCAACAGTCGAGCACGTTACGTCGCGTCACAAATATTACTCCATAACAACAATGCAACGATGAATCCTGATGCTGTTCGTCCTCCGGTAGTTTACGAAGCATCAGGATGGTACGTTGGATTGGTAGGTATAGGTACATTTCCTGATAAACGACAACCATTCATGAATTACTATTTGATGATTGATTCAGGTAGTGATCTTACTTGGCTTCAGTGCAAAGGTGCCATTCAAACTTTTTATCAAGATTTTGCCGATTGGCCTCTTTATCCTTGGGAGAATTCACAAACATATAATCCTCTTCCTTGTCTGAATCATAATCCTCTTTGCTCGGGCGATAAATGCAATCTCAAGGGAGAATGCACTTACAGAATAAGTTATGCAAGTTCCGCAGTTACAACTGGTGTTATTGCTGAAGAAACATTCACCATAAACTCGAATAGCGGTGGCCGTGAGAGTCTGAAGGTATTCATGGGCTGTGGTTTTCGCCAACAAAATTTCAACGACATCGGCAATAACCGTCATAGAAAAGGAAAACCTGATCTTATTGCAGGAATACTTGGTTTAGGAAGAGGATCATTGTCTTTTCTAAATCAATTAGGTGCTGTTGGACAAGGTAAATTTTCCTACTGCTTAGAGATGTATAACAAAGATATTCACGCAGGAAACACATATTTAAGTTTTGGTGCAGATGCGACGATTGGAGGCCAAGCTCGTACAACTCCCATAGTTACTCCCCGTTTTCCGACATCGTATTATTACTTAACTCTAGAGGACATCAGTGTGGGTGTCACTAGAGTAGGTTTTTCAAGAAGAGATTTTGAGGTTAAAGAGAACCGACGTGGCGGCTGTGTCATAGATTCAGGCGCTCCATTTACAATGATGTAGAAAGACCATTTTGATAGACTTGCATCGTCTGTGGTGGCATATTTTACAAGGGTTTATGGTATGCGCCGCGTTGGATACACCGGCAATAGGGTCTGTTTTGTTACGCCGACGTTCAAAAAGTTTAAACCCCCCACCATAACATTTCATTTTGAACAGGCTGATTATGTTGTTTCAGAGACTGCTGCTCTATTTGTTTTAGACGGTCCACTTCTTTGTTTAGCTATGGGTCGATCGGAATCTGATACGCCGGCTTTAATTTTCGGAGCATTACAACAAGTTAATAAGAGGATTTTGTATAATAGTATGGATTTGTCACTCTCATTTGCTGATGAGAAATGCAAAATAGGTTAATGATGATCAGAATCCATATAGAATAAGACATGTTCATTTCTTTTGGAATGTAATAAACTACTAGTAAAATTGTTTTGTTTCTCGATCAACAGATTCTGCAACTCACAATCTTGTAACTTGCATAAATTTACCAATGAGCCATAACCAATCAGATGTTACTCCTGCCAAGATACCTATGCCCAGGAAAAATACAAGTATGCATTTTGTTCCGGACCCTGCTTGGCTTCAAATGTGGACCTTATATTGACTTGCCCACCCATTCTTCCAAATCTGGCTCTGCCCACCTACTTTCAGTTTGGCAACCTGTGTGGCTCCGTCCATGGCCGGTTGGTAGACGTCGTAAGTCAGCAAATTGCAACAGTCACGCTCGTCCCTCGGGTGATCGAGAAAAAAGATGCTTAGGCACCGAAATGAGTCTTTCTGTCTCTTTGAAGCAATGAGCTGTTCATCTTGACCTATCACAACACAAGCAGAACGAAATTGCCTAGAACTTTACCCCCTTTCTCTCTCTCTTCTTCTTCTTCTTCTTTCAAGCAATGAGCTGTTCATGTAAATGAGTAAACACTTACATGTTGGAATGTGCTCCAGTTTCGCTCACACGGAGAAGAACTACAAGTTAGACTCAAGACCCTGATTGCAAATTTCTGTAAGTGTGAGACATCGATTCCTCCGTATGTGATCCACCAATCACCTATCATATGTTAAAAAAAAAAGTTAGTCAATATAAATATTTCTCGTACTAATGTAATCGAACTTTAAACTTACAAAAGATGAAAAACTTACGGGGTTTTTCTTTATCTCTAGCTCTTATACAACTTGGACTTCCCAAAACCCCAGCTGCATCACTATAAAGTCTCAGTTCAGTTCTAGCTTGAGTTGAAGATGGAGGCGGCAATGACCCACATGTAGTGTTTGCTGTGTTCGCATTAGACGCACTAGAAGAAGTCATAATCACAATTCATAACCTGCACAGTTGAAGATAGATTAGTAATGGTTATAGAATTAGTTTATACAAACAACAGTTAACAGTAGATATAGATGGATACTACAAGTTCTGTCTGCTGCCCCTAGACTCAAACAACAGTTAACAGTCAACAACAGTTAACAGTAAACAACAGTTGGGAAATGAACGTTGCCCCTAGTAATGGTAATAGTCAACAGTAGATTAAAGGATGTGCGAAATCTTTCATGCTGACTTTACAATGTACAGCAGTAACCAAATCTTTACAATGTACAACAGTAACCAATTCAAAACATTTGATGATTCATTAAAATTGCGCTTGACATAGGAGTTCAAAACACCACAGAACCTGAAGAGATATAGAGTTGTAGTTATCAGGATTATATGTGTCAGTTTAATAGAGTTGATGCGATACGTCAAATGAACACACTGGAGCAAAAGAATTTTTAATTATTGAAGCATGGTATAAGAACTTCCAATGATCTACCTCTAGCTTAGTGTTTTTAGTGAACAATTAAAATACATATAGGATATAAAGAGGACCAAAGATAAGACAATTTTGGGGTTGTAAAGACAACCTATCACCGTAACAACTAGAATTACAGGCAACAACAGTTACAATTACAACTTTAGGATGTGTAAACAGAACCTGTAACCATTAAAATAACAATTACAATTAAAAATACAAGCAACAACCTGTCACCACGCTGACTAGCTTATTTTGTTTTCTAAGACATGAGGAAGTTTTGGAACAATAGTACTAATAAGTCAGGAACTCAATGGCAAAACCAGAATGATCAGTTCTGGTTGTTTCCAAACCCTAAATTAACTTCGATAAATGAGAATCTTTGTTCTGATAAAAAGGAAGAAGGAATATTCAAGAACCCAACTTAAGGTGTAGGTTTCTGACAGCGAGTTCCTGATAATGCGAAGAATTACGACAACAATAATAGGGATGAAAGTGATACTTGTTGTCTCTCAAACATTTAATGAATCATCTACTGTACAGTTAACAGCAGTAACCAATTTCTACAGTACTGCGCTGTGTTTCTTGTTTATTGTAAATTTTTATCATGCTTGTTTTGCTACTAATTGTCTACAACTACACTTGATGTCATTGCTGCATCCATCTTAAAAGAACTTAATGCCCAGAAACAATTAAAAACAACTCCATCAACTAACATACAACACCAACTTAGTGTCCAGAACTTGATAATGGAGAGGTTATCTATTGCCCAGAACTTGGTAATACAGAGTTTATCTATTGCACACAACACCAACTTAAAAACAGAAACAATAAAACTAAAGTACTACTACCCAATCAACTAACAGTCTAACACTCTAGCAGCTTCATTCATTAAAATAGCTCCATGAATGGAAGTACCAACTACCAAGTACCAACTACACTCTAGCAACTTCAAAATCATAGAATAAAGCCCCTTCATTCAAAATCATCAGCAGACACTATGTAAAAAGATCAACCCACTCATTCAAAATCATCTACATCGAACAACATATACATCAAGAAGAAGAAAAATTCATAACCATGGCACTGAGGAAGATTAAGTGATAGGGTTTTTACCTTGAAGAGAGAAGAATTCGGTTAGGAGTTAGAACAGAAAGAAGAGGAACTGAGGAAGAAGTGATGACGCCGCGCAAATTAGGTTTCTGTTCCCAAATTAGTCGGAGGTTCTTCAAAGTTCAAATTAGGTTTCTTTTCAAATTAGGTTTTTGTTAGGAACTTACGACCGTTGGATCGTCTAAAAAATAGAGACCGTTATATTAAAATGTAAATACCATTTTTACCCCTAAATATGAGCGTATCGTCGCGGCCGAGATTGACTACATTGCTACCAAGTGTTGAGAGTCTTGTACATTAAAATTATGAAAAATGATAATGGTAACCCGACTCGGTAATTAATGAGTTTATTTAAATAAAATTTATTTATGTACTTTGAAAAATAATAAAAAATCATGCAACATTTATTTAATCATGATTTTATTTTATATGTCTATCAGAAACGAAGTTAAAATGTTTGTCGAAAAAAAACGAAAGAGAATGACACTACACACTCATCAAGATTTGAAGACATCTTCTATGCAATCAAATTAAAATCATATCCTTTAATATTTTCTTAAACATGTGAACTCTAATTACCTATGTAAGATTTGAAGATATCTATAATGTACGATCAAATTAAGATCATATCCTCTGTGCAACACAATATTGTAAGCATTTATTTATGGCCAAGAGTGCTTTGCAAACCTTAACTTTTAAGGTTTTCAATTCATATTAGTTGATTCATCTTTCTTTAGAAAAAACCAATCCAATATTTTATGATCCAAAATTAGTACCGACGGTAAGGTAAGCTATTCATGAATTTCTTCGTCTTAAGTTGGTTCTCCTCGTAATTCAACTCAGCCAATGCACGTTTATCCTCAGCACTATAAACTTGAATTTCCTTTCGGATACGGACGACGTTCATCTTTGATGCCTACTTCTGCTCATCACATATCCAAGACTCTCATCCTCTGAAAGGCCTACTTCTCCTCTCCGGGGGATACGCTTTCCCTGCTGAACGAATTGTGTCATAGCATCACCTTCACCGGGCCTAAGTGCACCTCCATAGCTAATTTGGGTAACAATTACACACCTTTTGGGTCATGAGCACACATTTAATTCTTGGCTATGGATCGTGGGGTTGATTTGGATCACTGGTTTCGATCACAGCAACAGCCTTTGAGTTGTGGTACAGAATTCGGGTAAACAAAACAAAGAAATAGTGATTATTAATCAAAAGGGTGTTAGGATCTACAAATTGTCGGACTCATTTCGGGTCCGACCACATAGTATCGATATTGTCCCCACTTGATCATTTTTGGGTTCAGGTGTAGGGTTTTAATCTAAAAGGCCTCGGTACTATGTATGAAGAGAGTCTAGCAGCTATAATCGTAATTGTGTTTATTCATTTTTTTAACTACAAATTGGGTTATAAGGTAGTTATATGTGAAAAATGCTTTCGTACTAATTAGTTGAAGATGTTTACGAGAGTCACCCTCAGGGTTTTGTATACTCTCGGCATCCTTCTTTTGATTGTTATCTTAAATAATCCATCCATGGGTTCAAATAGGCTCCAAGAGCCCGGGTTGAGAAATTCAACAATTTTTTGCTTGCACCTTAGTTCTTTAGGTCAATTTCAAATAATTCGATGTATCTATATATACTTCTGGTGCATATTGCTAGTTTTCTTATTTCATGTAAATGATATTATCTACGTTTCAGAAAAAAAAATTACTATTATTTTTTCATTTTAATCTATTTTTAGGTTAAAATAAAAAATGATAATAATTTTTTTTTTTTAAAATGGAGGGAGTATTATTCTTACATGTAGTTCTGATGGTTTAATTAATTCCCTAATTGCTTCTTTGAGTTCTTAGTTTTCAGTGAAGGACCTTGGGGAGCTAGAATACTTCTTGGTACAATGTATGTCAAGGATGTTTCTTCAAATTCCATTCTGCTAACACGGGATAAGTGCACACTGGATTTACTTACCAGAACCAAAATGCTGGAAGCACAATCATGCGAGACACCAGTAATAAAAGGTCAAAGAGCTTTTATTTTTTATAGTGAATTACTAGCTTCTCCAACTGAATATAGAAGTATTGTTGGCTCTTTGCAATATCTTACTATGGCTAGATTTGGCATCTCATTTGCAGTGAGATATGTTAGTCAGTTCATGCATTCCTCATGAGATGTACATCTTCTACTGGTAAAAGGATTTTAACAATTTTGAAAGGTTCATTGGGTGGTGGGATTTTTCTGGTGGGAACATATTTCAAGTAGCTTTTTTGACACATATTTGGTAGGATGCCCAGATACTAGGATATTTACAGATGGGTTTGTGGTTTTTCGAGGTAATTCGGCTATTTCTTGGCTTTCAAAGAAGCTCCCTACCATAGCAAAGTCTTTTGCAGATTCTGGTCACTAAGCCTTTCAAGTTGTTCAGTGGCAATCTTAGTGCAAAATTCCTTGCCTTAAATTCAGTGTTTCATGCTCGTGCCAAGACATTGAGCTTGACTATCATTTTTATTAGAGACTTGGTTGCCACAGGTTTTGTTGAAGTTCTCTTTGTTCCAACCAAGGCTGTTGCATATCGGATTTCGGTTCGTACAGGTCGAGGGCGATACACTGGTACGCCGGTATATCGGGGAAATTTCGGTTCAAATATCGGTGAAATATCGGTCCATATATTTTATACCTATAATTTTATGAAAAAATATTAGTTCATATTTTATAATTATAAATATATTTTAACACGTTATAAGAA
>JAJJMC010017117.1:0-47436 GCA_023531435.1 Papaver californicum
TCCACAAATCTTTATTCTTCAAATGTACCTACAAAAACATAAAAACATGTAATATTTGCAAAATCGAATACTAACTTAATAGAAATTAAGGTGCAAATTAAACACTAAAATGTGTCTATCAGAACCTTAGAAGGTACGGCATATCAGATGTTAAAGAGTTAAGGTTTAAGCATTTCACTTCAAGAGTTGCTCATCAGCCATTTCTACACTCAAGGTACTGCTTTTTCCATCTTTCAATTTAGGGGTTTTCAAATAATGCTCATCTAATTGGAGTTTAGGGTTTCTGTTTCTGCTTTGGGTGATTCATTACAAATTGAAGATTAGGGTTCTGAACAACATATTTTGGGGGTTTTCTTAAGTTCATTAAGGTTTAGTTTTTAGTTTAGGTTAACTCTTACAGAAATGGAAGAAACCAGAAATGCACCATATTTGAATAAGGAAGATAGAATCAGTAGGTTACCAGATACATTAATTCATCAGATCCTGTCTTTCATTGATACTAAATATGCAGTTCAAACTGTCTTTCATTGATACTTTCACTGATCCTGTCTTAATTGTAAATCACTGAGAATCCTGAAAATGCTAGTGTGGTAATGGAAAATATACAGATATTATTCTACCAAAAACTATAAGTTTACCTCAGCTTGAAGTATTGTACCTTACTGGATTACAATATATGAAGTGTTCTGTATGTTTTGTTTATTATGGATGTCTGATCGTTTGAGTTTTCTCTGAAGTTGTTGTTGTGATTGGATCTCTACTAACACTTTATGGTGATTGCTTGTGCAGACTCAAGAGAATGCCCTACTAGCTTCTTTGGCTTTCAAACTGGGAAGCCTTTGTTGTGAGAAGAATCATCACTTAATTGTCTGTTGGTAATGCTTCTTTCTTAAACATTTAGTTTATTTTTGTTCAATTTTCAAGATTTGAATCTTTGTTTTGCCTGGATTTATAATTATTGAAGTATGTTGGTTTCAATGTGTATATACTGATGCAAATATGAAGATAGAAATCTTAGTTTTGTTATATGTATGTGACATGAATGGGACTTAAATTTTTTGCTTTAGCATTAGTATTACTTGGTGCAACTCTATTGAATATCCAAGAATGTCGCCACTTTATGGAAATTGGATGCTATTCATTCCTGAACGTGCATTTGTACCGCATAGACATGTGAATCATTAAGCTTCTAATGTGTGCTGTTGTATTGCTTGGAATGCAGACATCAAGGCCAGAGTACAATCAAATCCTTTTGAAGAAGCCTGGGGGTACTGACTTCTGGGGAAATCAGGTAAAAACATCCTTATAAAATAGTTCTTCGTTTATAGGCAGATATATGACATTTACGTATAATTTGTCGTCTTTTACATGTTTATATTGATGTGTTATCGAATTTTAACCAACCAGACTTCGGTCTCTTCCAAGATTTGAGTGAGGTCAAACCTTTTTTTTTTCTTTTTTCTTCCATACCTTAGCTCTTTGAGTATTGCATAAAGGTTTAACTAGTTATATTAATATTGAGCAATGAGGGGAAGTTTTAGCTAAAGTTTCACAACCAACCTATCAGTCTATCACTACTGTCTAGTGATACTCTTAGTTAAGGTCTTCAAACTCAAAAAGTTTTCCTAATCATAAATTAATGGGAGTAACCCAAAAGTAGTCCATTGGTAGTTTGGGATCAGTTATCATGAATGAACTCAAATAGATTAAGTTTTATGTTGAAGTTTGATAGTTTTGTGTTAAGTTTTGTATCTTCCAGTTTGGGATCAGTTATTGTAGTCTTTGAAAGTTATGTTAAAAGTGTTGTTTCTATTTCATTGTTGGAACGTGTTGTTTCTTACACCTGACTTAGCTCCTTTGTTACTGTTTTACAGGGACTGTCATAAAGCTTATCACCCTGATTGTGTTGGAAAGGATCCTCAATTTTGTGAAACTGTGGGAGCCCTGGATTTGTAGTAAGCATATCACCACCTTTGTTTCGTTACATTTCTGTCCATATTCTATACGTTGTCACATACATATACAGATATGTAGCATGGTAGTTACAATGTTCTTGTTTTATGTACATAAACATTCGACATATCATATAGATATATAACTCGGATTCTCCAAGGTTGTATGGGTCTCATAGTTCTATGTGTGACCTGAATTGGTTTTCATAGCTAATGCCAACTTTCTCGTATTGCAGACTTGCAGTTTATAAGTCCATTTGACTTCTGATCATGCACGAATCTACTTCAACACCTTCAGTAAGATTCTCTACTTGCTTAGCTATACACAAAATTTAATTTAGAGCTGTTGATTTGAGTTAGTGTGAATCTGTATTTCAAATCCATACACAAATTTCTTTGCAGGCATCTGTTTCTTCTAATGCAATGAGGCCACCTCCACATCCACCTCCACCTCCACCTAATAAACGCTCAACTACAGAGGGTGCAATTCAGAGTGCATTTGGAGATACAAGTGCAGTTAGAGAGACAATTTAGTTGGAGATGCAACTGAAATTTGCACAGAACCACTTCGTAAGAAACATAAAACCACTTCTGAGGTATAGAATCACCTTGATATGGAACCCGAACCTTCTATACATGCTATATGTCATCACTGTAAAGCAAGACTTGCAGCTGACCCTTCGAAGAATTGTACATCTAGTCTAAATGCCCATAGCAAGCGGTGTAAGAAGTATGCTGGTAAGGATAAAAGACAACAATCACTTGATTTTGAACCTTCTAGGCTGGGAGGGGAAGGAAAATTGGTTGTTGTTTCTTTTAGTCAAGAGGCATGTAGAAAAGCAGTGGTTAAATTTGTTATTACAGATGAAAAACCATTTAGAATTGTTGAAGGAGAAGGGTTCAAGGAGTTGTGCAGGGTACTTGAATCCAGATTTAAAATACCATCTCGTATGACTATCGCACGAGATGTATTAGATTTGTATGGTTATGAAAAGGATAAGTTGAAGAAGTACTTCAAGGCAAACAAAGTGAGAGTTTGTCTCACCACTAACACATGGACTTCCAGCTGCCAAAATATAAACTATATGGTGGTAACTGCTCACTTCATTGATAAAGATTGGAAGTTGCACAAGTTGGTAATTAACTTCTTTCGAATCTTAGGTCATTCAGGTGAGGTTATTGGAAAGATGTTAGAAGCATGTTTGCTAGGTTGGGACCTTCATGGTGTTTTTACTATTACTATTGACAATGTTAGTGCTAATAATATAGTTATTGATTATCTAAGGGAGGATGTTCATGTTAATGCTAATGATGTAGCTGTAGATTATCTAAAGGAGCGAGTGTTCAATACAAATGCTGTGTTAAACTCTAAATTTTTGCAAGTTAGATGTGCTGCTCACGTGCTTGCTCTTATTGTAAAGGATGGTATGAAAGTGTATCATTTGGCAACTAAGAGAATTAGGGCAGTGGTCAAGTATGTTTTGAGCTCTCCTGCGAGATTGCTTAATTTTATGGATTGTGCTGCTCTTGAAAAGATTGATTGCAAAAAAGGTTTAGTTTTTTAATATATGTTTCTTTATTCAGATGATGAAACAGCATCAACTGTTACAAATATTGTTAATGTCGTTACCCAATCCTCCGGAGTTACTGATGACGAAGATTCTACCTTGGCTAGTCTTCTAGCAGAGAGAGAAAGAGAAGATGAGGAGGAAGGTGTTGTTGAGGGGAAGACAGAGCTGGTTCATTATCTAGCGGAGAATAGTGAACCAAGAACACCTAATTTCGATATATTAAGTTGGTGGAAGACCAATTCCACTAGGTTTACCATATTGTCACACCTGGCAAGGGATGTACTAGCTATACCCGTCTCTTCTGTTGCATCTGAATCTGCCTTTAGTACGGAAGGCGCGTTATTGATCCATTCTGGAGTTCATTACTGCCTAAGACAGTTGAGGCGTTGATTTGCAGGCAAAGCTGGTTACGGACGCCGGTTGATCTTGATCCTTCTACCTTAGGAACGAATGATTCCGAAGATGTCAACTCAGGTATTACATTATCCTTCTACCTTAGTATAGTAGTATGACACTAGTCTATATGCTTTGATTCTTTTTTTTAAAACTGTTTGTTCTTTTTATGGATTTGACCCTTGCAGACTTTTTAGGTTCTCTTGTTAAGTCCACGTTCATCCATATTGACATAGATGAAGATTGATCCCAATGCGGCAGGTATGAACCACCTGTTTTATACGTTATCTTATGGGGAGTGTATATACTGAGTTAATTGTTCTGTAGTCTGACATCTTTCAGCAGTAGTTACATTACATTGTACGGGTGGCTGTTAATGAAACTTGTTCAAGGACCTGACATTGATTTTTTTTCTTGGTTTACCCATAGTGAACTGGTGTCAACACACTTTCATTTTTCATATTTGATGTAGACATGATTTCACACAGAATTAAAGTACATGAGTATTTATGGCACAGATTTGGCATGTTGCTTAAGTTTACAGTTTCTATACTTTATCTCAACTGTGTATGCTTGCATTGTTCTTTGAGATGGTTTTTTTACCAAATCATTATACACCTTGATTAATATTCTTGTGGTTATTTTGCAGGTACTAACACCTGCCAACCATCTAAATCGAAGAGAGAAACATCAATACATAAGATGCTTAGGATATGAATTAATCTTGTGTCTTTTGCTAACAGAACCAAATGTCTTTTGCTGATTTGCTAACAGACACATTAATACATAAATATTGTTATAACATTCTGGTGTCTTTTGCTAACAGACACATCAGTACATAAGTCTTATTTTTATAACATGATTTGGGTTTGTTTATTTTATTAACATGATTTGGGTCTGTTATCAATTAATTCAAATAACCATAAGGATATTAATCATTTGCATACTGATACCAGTATGTTTTTTGCTGTAGGCTTTTACTTCGACCAATTTGGTGTTAACTTTTTCGACAACTTTTTATTAAATTTTGTTAAATCTGAAAATAACCGATTAAAACCGAAACTGAACCGTTTAAAACCGACATCGAGTCGGTTCAAAATCGAACCGAACCGAAATGTTTAATGGTAACACTCGGTTTTCAAAACCGAAAAACCGAGACTATCGATTTGGATTATGGCTGGACCAAAAACCAAACCGAACCGTACCATGTGCACCCCTAATTTTAGCATTGGTGTTTGATAAAGAATGCCAACTTAATCTCCCACCGTCTCTTTAAAGTTGAACATCTTAAATCGGGCTCCTCCGTCATTCCATCACATGCACCTTCCATACACACTAGAGTTCCTCTTTTTATTTCAAAATTTTTAGAATAAAAAATATTTAGAAACCAAAACTGAAAATCCCACTTGTTACGGCTAGTAATTCATTTTCATGAAATCAATATGGCAATTCATCAATTTCTTGTAATCACTTCCCAAATATAAATCAACATTCATTCAACTTCCTAAATTAGACTAATTAAGAAATGCAAGAGATTAGAAATTAGAGAGTAGAGAGAAAGGGGGAACGATGGAAGCAGCAGCAGTAAAGAATCCTCCTCCTCGTCAGTCTCAGCCATCGAGAATCTCAATCCGTGCCAAAGCTTTCAAGAACTTTATCTCAACATTGTCGCTTCATCGACATTTCTTTTGACTTGTAGATCCGACACTACCCGGTTCTTCTTGAAAGTAGAATCTGAACCGGTATGAAAAAGATTAAACGGAATTCTATCAAATCGAAGTTTCTCAAACTCTTGGGAAAACTTCGTCCTCAAAAAATTTAGAAGCGAGAAATTAGTACCCGATAAAAAGAAGATTGCGGATTCGGATTATTCGAAACCGAAGATTGGATTTCTTTCGGATCATCCCCATAGGAAGGTATGTAATGTGTGACAATTACTTTAACATTACATTCTTATTTCTTGAATTCTTATAGAAGAGAATGAAAAATGCTTATAGATTGGTTTGCACTTGCAGGAATCGGGTTTGCCCCGGAATGTGTTCGAGTTAATTCCTCGATGGGTGTCAGTAACGGATGATGTACAAGGAGGAGGAATCATTATTTACATTTCTAAACGCTTAATTTACATTTCTATAGTAGTATTAACAATTTATTCTTATCTGTATTGTTCGCCTACTGCGACATTCTTTATTTCGTTGATAATGTCATGGTGGCGTCGACTGATAATGTCATGGTGGCGTTGGTTTGTCTCTTCCGATTATGTTCCTAACATTCTCTCGACCAGTAGGTTCAACGAGATTTTTCTTTCTGTCATATCAAATACTACATTTTTGCAAGCATTTTGTACTCAGTAATTTACTTGTCCTCATTGTCTTTGTAACAGTGGGAGGCGCCCTGATGATGTAGTAGTCTCCAGTCTCCGCCGATGGAGGTTAGATGATCCCAAAATGAAGTAAGAAGTCATGGTCGAATGTGAAGCAGATGGATGGAGATCAAGTCAAGCTTTTTTAGATTGAAATATTTTTTGTACAAATCTAATTAATTTTTGGTATTTTTTTTTGTTTTAGCTAATTTTTCAATATTTATAGACCTCTGATGTATCACAGCAACATCTAATTCAGGAAACCAATAGATTTTTCCGAAAATGTAACGATCGAACAAAGTTAAAAAAATTCTGTGAACCCGGGCACTACTTGGTTTTCATTTCTGCTTTGTGAGTGGTAGACCCAACTCATAAAGTGATAACCCGAAGTAGAAACTCGTAAACACTAAAAAAATTCCAATCAATTTTATTTTTTCCTACTTCAAAGTTCCACAAGCAAACAAACTATTTTTTCTTTCTTATCTTGGTTTTTGGTCTAACCTCACATAGTCTACCATTTACCAATGCGTGATGCTTTTATGTTTGTCGCCGTGCTCAAGATATTATCATTACCATCCACGTTTGAATCTTAAAATACCATCCAATGATTCTTATTCAGTCAAAAACCTATCCACATCATAAAATCTCTTTGACTATTATAAAAGTAGTATGAAAGTTTTAATATTGATTTCAACGTTTGACTAGAATTTTCCAAACTTAGACAAGGTACTGGTACCTCATCACTACCTTGTTCACCAAACTTTTACTCCTAAAATACCCTTTAAAATCACCCGTTATATCATGTTTATTTTTCTTAATTACGAATTTTAAGCAAGTAATGGATTTTTTTATCACTAGTTTTATGGCATGTTTTGATATTATTTAAGAAGTTATTTTTATGTTTCTAGAAACGAAAATTTCAGAAGCTAGTTTGTATATATCGAATTTTAAAATAACTTTTTAGAAATAAAAAAGGAATTTCTTTGTAAAATAAAATGTTTTACAATTTTTAGAATTGATTCTGCTTCTAGTATCCAAACACCTTAATAGTCTTCGTGATATGGATGGGGAATGGAGATGCATAACAAAAAGGTTTCACAAAATAAATAAAATCACAAATCCAACAATAAAACCATCTAAATATAAGCTTGTTGGCTTACTTTAATTTAGTATTAAATTATATGAAAAGTATTCGATAATTTTTAATATATGTTTGTATATACATTTTCTGATACCGTTATGAGTTAACTTTTTTTTTTATGAAATAGGTTTGTGTTCGAGAATTGTTTCCTTAAGCTCTTAAGATAGAATATTCTCTAGTTTTAACCAGCTACTAACTAGCATCTCCGACTTAATCTTCTCCACATCGCTACCAAAGATCCTCCGAGTGAGATCTTCTCCTTACTAAGCTCATTCACATAGTTGGAGACTTTCATCTATACCTCATAAACTGATACCAGTAATTTACTACACATCATCTAGAGTTATTGTTACTTAACCAAAAAGAAGATGCATTGTATCCATTTTTACCAAATTGTCTGTCGCAGAAGGCAGAAACAAGGGGACGGTCATATCCGACTGTTACATTCATTACCGCAGCTAAGATCAACAAATCAACTATGAACTGAACGACTCGAGGGGCTTTTTCAGACAATGATAAATTTTTTTATTCACCGACGATTGATGTTTAAGAAGACGGACGGCATTGGTGTGATCCCAAAAAATACATCGATAGACAATACTCTAAACACTAACACTAGACATGTAATATATGATAGCTTAAATAAGAGTTCAGAAGCAACATAAAGTTAAGATAATTATTGTGGTTATACGAACGGTAGTAGTCCAAGTGTGTTTGTACCCCTATAACAACTTTTTATCTATCACTAGGTAACCCATAAGGAGGATCATGAACGCCGCAAAGTAACCTCAACTCATAATTTGAAAAATATACCCATTTCTTCTTCCTTGTATCTTTGGATTTACCTCATTATTATTGCTTTTTGTCTTATTATTATTCTTCTTCATCGTCATCGTCTCCCTTTATTGTCATCACCTTTAATGTCTCCTGATTCTTCATCATTTTTACCTTCGTCGTCACTTTCTTCTTCAGTTAGTTCTTTATCAGCTTCTTATACACTTTGTTTTGTATTAGTTTTTTTATTAGTTGTTTTCATATTGTTTCGTGGTTCATTGATGTAGACCAATCCACGTTCACCTACCTAGCCTCACGGTATTTAGTAGCCATATTTTGATCGTTCTTTTGAGGAGGTTCCAAACTCGGACAAGTCATGTTTCTTCTTCGATCATTTTTCTAAACATTTTACTTTCTCTTGTTTTTAAAAATATCGTAGTACACAACAAACAACAATCAAAATCAAGTAACTTTAAGAATTTCAAGTGTATACAATCGGCCATCACGATACATCCCTATCCACCAATTTAAGAAATGTACACTTCACAATCGGTCGACATAAATGTGTATATCAATCAATTCTATCCTTAAAAACGCTCATAAAATTTGTGCATTTACTCAAAGTTACAATCGGATGGTAAAAACATTTTTATTGAACGATTAAAGTCTTGCAAATTGAAAACACACAGGCTCTATAATCGGTTAATGTGGACATTCACATCGTAGTAAAAAAACAAACAAAAACTTGTGCATTTCCATTAAACCAGAACTGGTTGATATAAGTTCTCACATTGATCGATTATGTGTTTATGTTTTTCAACCACAAAGAATATAAGGAACATCGATCGACGTGTATATGAACATCGACCGATTAATACAGGAAATGGTCCATGTGCACATTTACATCGACCGATTCTGGTTAAACGCAGAAAACCTAGATTTCAAGATTTTCAATTTTGAGTTTATGCATGAATCAAAAACCTAACTAAGAGGAATGGGCTAATAGAGAGGTACCTGATTCTTGCTATTTCTTCTTCGTCTTCAATAACCGGTCTCTTCATCGATTGTTTAAATCGAATCGCTTCCGCATCACTTCCACTAGATTTCATACTGGGTTTCTTTATTGTTTTGGCATCATTGTTATATAGAAAAAAAATCGATTAATTGTTTTTTGAATCGGCGGTCGAACGTAATAATCGATGATGTCTTAGTTTGAAAAGAAAAACGGGGAAAAGAAAATAAATTGGTGGATATGATTTGTGTTGTGATGAAAATGAAAATAGATTAACATATTAGGTTTAAATAGAGGGTAATTTAGTAATTTTACCCTTTTAGGAACCACTAATCCCTCTCATATAGGTGGACACGAAATTTATAGGCCTCAATAAAAATTTTAAAATTAACAATTTTAATAATAAATAGTTTTTCTGCTCCATAGCCATAGGTTTTGCTCTTTGAACAAGCACTATGGTGTGCCATTTTTCTTGGCTTTGTCTGTATTATAGCCAAACTAAGGGCTACCAGAAAATCATCTCCTATGGCAGCTTTGCATCTCTTAGCCAAGGGTGACAAAAACTAAATTAGATTTTTCGGCCCACTATTCATAAAGCCTAAATGGTGGATCTAAAATGTTATGTAAACTGAGTTTCCAACAAGAATCTCTTAGCCAGCGAGGGGAACAAATGTATATCACTCAGGGAAATCACTATGGTGTTTCTTGGCATATTTATATTATAGCCAAGCCATGAGTTTTGAAAAACTATCTACCATGGTAATTCATTTTCTTTTGGCTTATAGTGACGGAAACTCAATTTCCATCACAATAGTATATTCCTGAAACTCAGTTTTTCTTAAGTTGTTTTTTAATACGATATTTCAGATTCTTAGTATATAAGTAGGAAAAAATAAAAATATAAGGAGATAAATTAAAAAATGAAGACATAAATTAAGTTTTTGTAAATTACTTGATGGAAATTGAATTTCCATCGTTTTTTAGCTAGAATTCGACATAAATCTCTTTCCCTCACTAACGAAGCCATAGCTTTTAATTATATTATAATTAAAAAATATATCATATTACTCGCCCTTAGCTATAATGCAGTTAAAGACAAAAAAAATATATAACCACAGTACTTGGCCTCCCTACATTATAACTAAGAGATGTATTATAGTACTTGATCCTCGTTATAATATAGCCAAATAAAGAGATATGGACCTTCATAAATAAAGAAAGAAAATTTGTTTTAAAGACTTCAAAAATTCGGAAGAAGGGTATATATGTAATCTTTGAATAAACAGAAAAAAGTGATGTAATAATGGAATAAAATAAATGAGAAGGTTTGACTGTTGTGTTGCCTCTCTTCTTCTTCTTCTTCTGTCTGTCATTCATTCTTCTTCTCTATGTATCTAATATAATATAACCCCAATCTTTGCTTTCAGTTAGGGTTTATCTATCTTCTTCTCCCCCCCCCCCACACACACACATTCACCTCAATTTTTCAAATCATCATCCAAATTCACCTTAGATTCATCAGAGGAGGAGTATCACAACAGATTTTTCGGCTAAAGATTCTATTTTTAAAGGTTAGTAAAAGTACCAAACAAATCCTCCTTAATTAGATACTTCTTGCTTCTTAGATTTCGTTTCCCTTGATTCTCGTGATTCTGATTTTCTTGTTTTTTGTGTTGATCATCATCATCATCATCAAAGTTTGGAATTTTATTAATGATGATTATTATTATTATGGGTCTTCATTTGTGGGTTTACGGGTCAAACTTGTATGTATCTTTTTGTGTGTTAAATTGAGAAAAACAAGAAAGAAGAACTAACTATCTTAAAAAACCGTGTTGAATTTTAATGTTTGACTCCTGGGTTTCATTTCAAACACACAATTAATCAACAAATTGATTTCATTTGGTCATTTTTGTAAAATTTCAGAGAATTTTAGAGAATTTCATTTCAATTTTCTTTGTTGCAGAAAAGAAATTTTGTTGTAATGGGGTGTTTTACAGTGTTGAAAAGAGGTAAAAAGAAGAAATCAGAACGGCCGGTGGTATCTATTAAACGGGAAAATGCTACACCATCATCATCAGTACTTCCTGAACCACACAACGTTAGTAGTCGCCGTTCGCTTCAATCGGCTCCATCGAGTTTTAAGAGTAGAGGAGTAGTGGCACAGCAACATCCTGTTGGTAATGTAATAACTGGTAGGAGTAGGACATTATCTGCTCCGTCAAGTTTAAATGAGGCAGCAGAACGAGATAATATGTTCTTTTCGGCTGAATTTGATGAACGAGGGGATGATTCTGGTTCGTTTAGGTATTTGAGTAGAGAATATAATCGGTCGCCATCACCACAACCACTTCCTTTGCCGTCGCCGCAGAGTGTACTGAAAAATTTGGGGAGTTTTAAACAACAATCGGATTTTAGTGGTCCGTTGCCACTGCCACCGTCAGGAGGAGGCCTTCGGAACTTTTCTTATGAGGAGTTATCAACTGCTTGCCAGCAATTCTCGGCGGATCGGTGCATGTCCGAAGGTCTTTCTTCCGTAATGTTTAAAGCTTTATTTGGTGATGATTCAACCAGTTCCAAGAAGCTGGAGGCTACTGTTACTCGCCTTCTTCCATCCACTCAGGTATGCTTACCCTATCTCCATGTACCACTGCTGTTAATTGTTAACTGCTTGCTGTCTTGGTGTTACATTTAAACACAAAAAACTTAGTTTCTGCAGTGATAAATTAGCCGTTAGCTGTTAGAAATGTATACTTCCACATTGGTCAAGTGTGCCTTGGGTGAGTTGTCAGTATGTTATCTCTTGCATACCGTTCCCTTGTAAGCCAACTCACAGGGATAATTTGTTTGGGTGTTTAGAGCATGGTTCTCATGGAAGGGGCTACATATAGGGTAAAGATGCATGGAATTGATTCAATTGAATACCATTGGTCAAGAGAAATTACCTGCGTATGGGATGTTTATTCTTGGGCTTGTTTGTTTCGTCTGATTATCTTCGTCTGATGTTATACTCATTATGGTTTCGTACTTGTGGCCTAGTGATTTCCCTGACCTTGCAGTAATATTATTATCTCCCTTTGTTTCTCTTTCTATTGCTTAAGTTTTTGGGTGGCACTTGTGGCCCCACAACTGCATAGGCCCCATAATGGAATCTCAGCTCATATATGTTCTTGCAGGGTCTAAAAGAATTCATTAGTGAGGTCAACACAATCTCTTCTTTGCAACATCCCCAGCTCTGTAAATTGCTTGGTTTCCACGCACGTGAAGGCTCAGAGCAAAGAATGTTGGTCTATGAAAGACTCTTCCACGGAAGCTTAGACTTGCTATTGTATGGTAAATCGGATGGGCCACCCATTGATTGGTGTGCCAGGATGAAAGTGGCTCTTTGTGCTGCACAAGGTCTTGCATTCTTACACGAAGAAGGACCTTTCCAGGTATTTTTGGACATAATCATAGAGAATGTTTTGTGCAAGTTTGATGGAGGTTTGATCTTTTGATGCCTTGCTTTTCCTTTTACTGACTTGCTAGATGCTTGTGCTGTGTATGCAGGCAATGTACACCGAATTTTCAACTGCAAACATACAGGTAGACAAAGACTTCAGTGCAAAGCTGTCGGGCTATGGCTGTGTTACCCGCAATCCAGAAGCAGAAATATCAAATACTTCCCCTGTAAGTCCCGAAGTTATGAAGTGATTATTTTACCATTTCCTTGCTAGTTTCAGCATAGTGTACTACTGTACATCATGCTATTTTCTAGTATTTAACTTTCTATACCCATTGCAATTGTCCAATTATTTGGCATTGTTTCGTTGTCCTGGCTGAAAAGACTTCAGGTCTTTTATGACCAGACCAATGAATGTATAGAAGTTGAGGTGGTTATGTGATCATCAGATAGTTCGATTCTTCCGCGCCACCTCTTTGTTTTACCACTTGTTTACGAAATCATCATTTAAGGCTCTCCAAAATATTAATTGCTAAATAACTTCTGTTACAGTATTTTTTACAAAATCTCTTGACATGCATTTTTCCCTGTTCAGGCAGTTGCAAATCTACCAGAGGAGACGTTGGAAAGAGGAGTACTCACCCCAAAGAGCAATGTATGGAGCTTCGGCCTTGTTCTGCTTGAGTTGCTCACTGGTAGGAAGAATCTTGACTGTAGACACCCCAAGGAAGAGAGGAACTTGGTTAAGTGGAGCCGGCCTTTTCTAGCTGATGATTGCAGGTTATCATTGGTCATGGATCCACGGCTAAAAGGTCGTTTTCCTCCTAAAGCGGCCCGAACAGTTGCAGACATTGCTCTTAAATGCCTCCAGAAGGAGCCCTCTGAAAGACCCACCATGAGAACTATTCTTGAGTCTCTCAAAAACATACAAGACATGAAGTATTCGTGCAGATTCCCACTTCAAGAACCTGCGAAAATTGCTGGAAAATACATATCAAGGTCTCCAAGTCTCAACGGGATCGTTCACCCAGCACCACGATTAAATTTCTCACCTTCGCCACCATCAAGAACCAGGCCACCTGTTTCTCCATCTGGTCAGCCTTTTGTCCCACTATTACTCCCTTCACGACCAAGCACATCAACCAGCACATTGAATGACAATGAAACACGGGAAACACGGATATCCACCTCCTCAAGATTTCTGCTCAGAGATGGACTAGTAGGGTACTGATTGTTAATACTATACATATTACTTTTTGATTTTCTTTTCTTTTCTTTAACGGGTTTTGATCTTGACACGGTATATATAGAAGAAAAAAAAAGCCGTGGTTCTTCATCCTCCCTTAGATCCCCATTAAGTAGATGCTTACTTAGCAGGGAGGGAATGAGCCTTTGTAGATATATAACAGGAGTGTAAGCAGAAAGGTTTTAAATTGATTCAGAGTCGTTTTTCTCCAACACAACTAATGACATTTTTATATACTTAATATTATATCTAATTGTTCTCTACTATTCTTTCTTGTTACAGAATTGTATGACATCTTTTATTGGAGATGAGATAGAATACTAAAAATGTTTTAGGCAAGATAAGTAAATGTCTGTTCAGTCATGGCTTAACAAGTTGTCAAGTAGTCCGTATTATATATGAGAACATCAAGTCAAAATTGACGATGGAGCCGTTAGTCATTTATTTGTTTTTCTTGCATGTGTCATGAATGCCATTTGCGGCCATCAATTCCCTGTACTACCACCTCCTAGTCCAGTCTCTACTCTCTGTTCAAAATTCATTTATTGATTGGTCAAATTTTGAATGGATACTAAAAATGTTCCAAGTGTAAAGAACACATATTGTTCGTATTTCGTTCAAAGTCAAATTATGCGTATCTTAATTAAGATGTCTCGTAATAACCACGTGGCTCTCCAAATCCAAGATTCAAAGTTTAAAGGGATGATATGGTTCAAGAAGATTAAAGCGTTCAATTTTAATTTATAAATCAAATTTGATGGCTCAGAATAATACGTCAAATGATAGGACGTTAAAAATAAAATTTACATGCGCTAGACTATTAGGCGTATTAGGCTTGATTTAAGATTACATTAAACAATCCTTCGAACACTACTTTAAAATCAAGGTATATGATTATGATTTTGACAAATTGAATCTTGATTTTAGATACCATAACGGTTAGTCTTAGCCTTCACTAATGCTCTAACAATCAAATAATTCTTAATACAGTCTTTCTATAATTAAAAATACATAAAAAAATAAAATAAACCAACACTCATATGTTTTTAGTGTGGGTCCGATGAGCCCACCCCTTCCAAGTGGACTAGTGGAGGGTTTATGTTTTTGTGAGTGTCGGTTTTTATGAATAATTTTGAAGTCGGTTTGTTTAACATTGTTATCGAAGTTTGGATTTAGTTGCCCAAACTTCACATGTTTATTTTTTTTATTTTTTTTAATCGATATGTCACCCATCTATTATGTTAGCGGGTAGTGAAGGACGCCAAGCTGTGATACCCCAAAGTTGAACAAGCATGCCTAGCCTTGATATACGCGACGTAAAAGTTGAGGCCATACCTTCTAATGCATGAAATCATCGTCATTGCAATGGCAAACCCTATCGCATATCTCGCGACAAAACCAATCCCAACGTGAAGGACCGCGAGATGGCTTCTACAGTTATCCGAGTTTGAACTCAAATACCAATAGCCTAGAGGTGTCTGGGGGCAGGCAATTGCCGACCTTTTGGCTTCCCCGGGAGGGACGATACGTCCACCCACGATGATGTGTTGGGGGAAGTAGCGGAGGTGGAAGGAGATGCCTGGATCATGTCCTTCGACGGATCCGTACGAGAAATTCGGGGGAGTTGGTGTCATATTCGAAACACCAGCCAGAGAGCTATTGTCCCATGCCTTCAAACTTGAATTTCATTGTAGCAATATCGTGGCTGAATACGAAACAGTGATACTAGGATTGAGAATGGACAAGGAACTCGGTCTCG
This sequence comes from Papaver californicum, assembly GCA_023531435.1. Taxonomy (NCBI): domain Eukaryota; kingdom Viridiplantae; phylum Streptophyta; class Magnoliopsida; order Ranunculales; family Papaveraceae; genus Papaver; species Papaver californicum. The sequence continues at coordinate 15,653 of JAJJMC010017117.1, forward strand.
GAAATTTAGAAGTAAGAGGAGATTCCAAGTTAATAATCATCCAAGTAAATGACGAGTTTCTAGTGAAAGATGCGCACTTAACACCATAATGAGCGGAAGCACGGAACCTAATGGTTAAAATGGGATCGACCTCGGTTGAACACACAGTGAGGAGCTCCAACAGGCACGCAAATGCATTAGCCATGCTCGTAGCAAAGATCCAATTAAACGGCAAAAAGGATGTAATTGTGATAATAAAGCAAAGAGCGCTACCTAGCACTTGGAGAGAAGATGCGGTATTCAAAGACGCGGATGATTGGCGAAAGGTATACCTTGAGGATCTCGCAAGGACCAACGAAGCGTATACCATCCCGATAAAAGTGTTAAAACAATTCATAACAGTCCAAGGGGCACTCTATCATAGAGCACCAGGAGGATCCTTGGCACGTTGATTGAGCAAAAGGGAAGCGGAGTTAACGATACAAAGAGTGCACGAGGAGTCATGCGGTAAAACGGGTAATGTCCGTCAATATTGGCGCTTACAAAGACTAGGGGTGTACTGGCCCACCATGACAGCCCATGTGGCAGCCGTTCAGCACAGTTGCAGAGAATTTCAAGCACCGCCATAACCGGCTGAGGTATGTATTGGAGGCAACCATATATTGATTTTATCCAGTATGGTAAATTACCCGAGGGAAGAAGAGCAGCACTCAAAATACATAAGAAATCCAGCATATTTTTCATAAATGAAGGGATTCTGTATAAAAGGAGTGACAACAATACGGTCATGAGATGCCTATCGCAAAAAGAGGCAGTAAAAGTCATGAACAAGTCGCATGACGCGGAACATAAAGGAATGTGCAAGTTATTCTTACAAATCTATGAGAGAGGCTTCTACTGTCCAACCATGGAGAATGATACGACAATACACGTAAAGAGGTGTCTAAGTTTTCAAACCCACGGACCTTTGATCCATGCACCCCACTCCCAGTTACACATCATTGTCATTCCTTGTCCGTTCCACAGTTGGGGCCTGGACCTGATTGGGCCGATAAACCCAAACTCCTCCAAGCGACACAAATACATCATCACTGCAACCGAGTATAGTTCAAAATGGGTGGAGGCAACCCCTCTGAAAGATTATGCACGAGAAACTATTGTCGCGTTCATTAAAGAGCATATAATATGCAGATTCGGAGCTCCAATGATCATCAGAGCCGACAATTCCAAGTCGTTTGTCAACAAGGATGTTTATAAATTATTGGAACAATACAACACTCGGCTGCATACATCTACTCCATATTACACTCAGGGAAACAGCCAGGCGGAATCCACCAACAAAACATTGCTAAGAATCCTGAGCAAGACCATGCATGATCACCATAGGGAATGGCACGAGCAGTTTCAACTAGCATTATGGGCATATCTGATTTCTAAACGCATCTCGACGGGAGCGTCACCCTATTCCTTGGTCAATGGGGAAGATGCCATTCTACCGGAAGAAACCGCCATCCCTTCAGCAAAATTTTCCATGGAAAGCCTAACCACGCCAGACGCGTTAGTCGTTTTTCCCACTTGGACATTATAGAGGAAGGAAGAGATCGCGCCGAACGTTTTGCTGAAGCATACAGGAAGCCGTCGCCAACCATTATAGCCAAAAGGTCAGAGAGAGAATTTTCAAAGTAGACGACCTAGTGCTCAAAATTGCATCACATGTACAACGGAACGAAAGCGATGGGAAGTTTGCAGCCAACTGGGAGGAAACCTTCATAGTCCGAAAGACTGCGAAAAATCGATATTACCATTTAAAGCGGATGGATGAATCCAAGGTTAAGACACCCATCAACGACAAGTGGCTAAAAGGGTTTCAGTAATGATCAATACTACGAAAAATGTTTTTCGATTTTCAACAAATGAAACTATTGTTTAATTTTATTTTCCTATGAGGTTGAATGCTATGGTCACAAGAGCGGCAGACGACAAAGCGCCCTTGTTTGACCACTTAACTGAATATCCACAATGGTCACAAGAGCGGAAGAGGGCAAAGTGCCCCTGTTCGACCACTTGATTGAATACTACAACGGTCACAAGAGCGGCAGGGCAAAGCGCCCATGTTCGACCACTTCACTAAAATACCATAATGGTCATAAGAGCGGCAGAGGGAAAAGCGCATGTTCGACCACTAAACTGAATACTCCAATGGTCACAAGAGCTGCAGAGGGAAAATTGCCCATGTTCGACCACTTAACTGAATATTACAATGGTCATAAGAGCAGCAGAGGGCAAAACGCCCTTGTTCGACCAGTTAAATAAATAATAAAACGATCACAAGAGCGGCATAGGGCAAAGCACCCCTGTTCGACCACTTAACTAAATGTTACAACGGTCACAAGAGCGGCAGAGGAAAAAGCACCCATGTTCGACCACTTAACTGAATAATACAACGGTCACAAGATAGGTAGAGGGAAAAGCGCCCCTGTTCGGCAACTTAATTAAGTGCTAGTCACAAGAGCGGCAGAGGGAAAGCGCCCCTGTTCGACCACAACCGAATATTACAATGGTCACAAGAGTGGCATAGGGCGAAGCGACCCTATTCGACCATTCAATTAAACATCCACGACATACTCCAAACATCCAAACCAACGCATCTTATCAAAAAAGGGAAAAGGAGAAAAAATAGTACAACATATCAAAAAAAAAAAAAAAAGAGAGAAATAGACAAGCATTCATATAACATTACGATGGGTACAAAAAGTAAGTAAAGAAACTCGCGCGACTCGCACACGCGGTAATGTGATTTAAGAACATTGGCGTATAGATACATGTTATACAACTAGAATGACTAACTGACAGCGAACACAACTGTAAGGGTCTCCACAAACGAGCGTATCCGCTCACGTCGGCCATAAAGATACCCCTTTTAAGATTACAAAGCCCCAACTTCAGGTCGGATATAACCACCCGATCAGCTTGAACAAAATAAGTGTCAGTCATATTTTATTAAAAATTTTTTCCAACACTGCCTAAAATGACTCGCCTTTAAAGTACGTATACCCTCAAGGGAGAGCTTGCAGCGCCGCCTGAGCCGAGTTGAGAGATACTTATACCACTTGCAAAGATCGAAACACATGCAGGCATTGGAAGTAAGTTAAAACACTATGTTCACGATAATATTGGCGGTGTTCAAAAAATAAAAGAAGAAGTAACCGACTCTCGTGACGCATCTCTTGTAAAAGGCGATCTGCGTCTGTAAAGCAAGAATGGGAGATACTATTCTCACGATCAAAACATTCAAACACAACACTCAGCACATTAGACATCTGAGTCAATCGAGTAATCTCCACTACCAAACGAGCCCACGATATATGATAAAGAGGGAAGATAATATATACTATGCCAGAACAGATGAAAAGAAAGAAAAGAGTAAAAGATTAAGGTTGAAATACCACAATAAGAAAATAAATATATAATAAACACGAGCGTAGGGTAAGACTACACATTCAATACCACATTTAATAAAGCATTAAAGCACCAATTAACATTAAAAACATTCTAGGGGACATCAAGAGGATTATAGGATTAACCGTCTTGACTAGCGATCACCACGCGACAAGCCTCTTTATCTCGGTCCAAATCACTCATCATAAGAACAACTTCATCGTACAACCGAGTAGCTAAATAACGTCGAGTGACTGCTTCATTATGCAAACGATAAACATCCTGAAGAACCCGATCATAGGCATTGGCACTACGAGCAATCTCGAGAATCTCATCATGTTCCCTAAAAGAAACCCGCATGGCGGAACGATGACTCAGCCTATGGGTCATTAACAGCCCCACTTCATCTTTCAACACTAAAAGTCGTGTTAATTCGTCCTGCTTACCAAGAGGATTCACGAGGGAAGGCACGACAGCTATGGTCAAAGTATATCCGTGAAGTCGATGGGACATGATTCAAATGAAAAAAACAAGATAGAGTAAATGCGTGCATAAATAAGGAAAATGAGAAGGCAAAGAAAGGTTTAAATAGAGGAGACAACGAATATTTATTACCACATGGTAAACAAAGAACAGTTACAGGAAGAAAGGCATCTAGGAATTACAAATCCTTAGAAAAGATACAATTAAAAGACATTATCACAAACTAATCATCCGACTCTGCCAATATTGCACAACAGATTTCTATCTCAAGATCTAAATCTTTCATCATAAGCACAATCTCCTGATACTGGGAGTTGGCAGCACACCGTCTTGCATGAGCCTTAGAAAGCAGCTGATTGACGTCACCTATAACACGAACATCAGCATGAGCCTTCTGAGCAAGTTTAAACATTTCATATCGATCCCCCCAAGCAACATCCATGGCATCGCGATGAGCTAACCTATGGGTCATTAACATCCCTACTTAGTCTTTCACCATTATGAGTTGCTCGAGTTCTTTACGCGCGTCCGAGGTCATGACAGTAGAGGCTACCAGAACCATGGTTAAGGTATACCTATGTAGCTCGTGAGCCATCCTTTAAAAAAAAAGAGAAGAAGACAGAGAGAGAAGAAGGAAGAGGAAAGGGAAGAAGTGATAGAAACAGACACTAAGGAAAAAATAAAAAGAACACTTAAATAAAAACAAACACCACGTACAAGGCAAGGCACGTGACTCCAGGACAGATACAACCACGCGTCCAGAAAATAGATGAAGTATTTAATTACAAGATGATCACGAAGATTACAATTACAATTATAACAGTCATGACTAAAAACAAAAAAAATCTTTTGTAGTCATAACTTCTACATCCTTACAACGCGGAGATCCCGGAGTAGCTTAGAAGTCTGTGGGATATCGTCATCAAGTCGCAATCGTGTCTCACTAGCTTCCATAAGAATACGTTCATCGATATTCATCTCGTCACTGGCCAAGCCGTATACACACAACGCCGCTTCATGAGCACTAACAACACAATCACGAATGGTGAACACCTGATAAATAAGAGCCGCCTTATACCATCGGTCGGCCACTTTATTGCGAGCGGCGTTTGCGGCTTCCCATCGCGCTTCAGCCTCAACTCTATCATCAATCAGGCGATGTAGTTTTTTTTCCAAATTGTAAATAAGAGCAGCTGCCGCAGGATAAGCCATCAGAAAAAACTAAAAAAAACAAGAGAAATACGAGTACTATTTATAAACATACAACCCACATTACAATAAAATATCTTGACATTCAAGTGCCACTAATAAATACGCAAACTAAAATAAATATCAAGAGTAAAACAACCTTTTAAGATAGTTAAAATTCCATAACAAAAATCATCAAAATCCCAAATCAGTTTCAGAAAAAAGAAGAGCCAACCAAATCTAAGATAAGCACAAACATATTACAAACACTCAATACCAAAGAGAACAAACTTAAAATCCCTCGGAAGCGGCTATATCTCGCTTTTTCTGCTCAAGATCTTCACACACCCGGGTCACAGAAGCTTTGGCTTCACAAGCCTTCTGCATAGCCGTTGAAACGTCGACGAGAAGCTTGCTCAGATCAGTCCTTTTTTCTTGAGCCACTTTAGTCATATCCTTTAGGTTTTGCTCTAACTTAGCAATCTGAGCCGGGAGGGTTGAACGCGGATTAAACTTGCCGTTCACCGTACCCATCTATTGGGACAACCATGTTATAGGAAACTGAAGACCTACGCCAGTTTGAATGGAAGATTCTCATTCCTTTAGCTTACCAGCAAAAGTAGCATCATGAACTCAGGAAATCCCCTCTGCAGATTCAAGCAAACCTTTATTCATGAAGACTAAAGTCTTCATATCCTAAATCATACCCTCGTTCACCGTATGACCGCTTCGCTCGACGATCATTCTGTAAGTAGCGGCTAGGGATGTCAATCTTTATCCAAAATCCGACATCCGTTTTCGATAATCCGAGATCCTATAGGAAATTATCCGCTATAACGGATATCGGATATCGTATACGGATATTCTTATCGGATATTGAAGGTTAACGAAACGGAACCGGCTAAACTATTGTCCTATAAGATATTATCCGTATCCGATAAGGGTGTAACTGAAGTGTAAAAAAAAAGCTAAAAAGCTAAGCTTTCGTTTATACATGGATCTTCCTCAATGCTTCTCCATGATTCTTATCTAAATGTACTGAAACTGTATTATCATTGTCTACACATTAGGATCAAGATTCATTAGAAAGTATTAAAGTTTTCAGTAAGTTTTCAGTTTTTTCTTTTTGTGTTACATTTTGCATTTTATGTTTCCTATCGGATATTATCGGATATACGATAACCTTAACGAAACGGAATCGGATATGAAGGTTAAATGTCCTTCGGATATTATCGGATATCGGATACAGATGAGCCAATATCCGTTCCGTTAACATCCGTTGACAGCCCTAGTAGCGGCTAAGTCCAAAGGGACCCAAAAGTCATGCACTAATCTATAATTCTCAGTTGCCCCGGATTTGTCGACACTTACAAATGAAAGGGAGCAAAAGGAAGGATCTTCTGGTTGGGTTAACAGGGCAGCCGCGTCTAACTCTTCTTGCGTAGCTGGGACAAAATCGTTCCCCATAAGACGTGCACGTTTAACATTGCTCGTAACACTGGAGGTATCCTTTTTAAGTGCGAAATTGCTATCTTGTTTTTTCATAGTCTAAAAAAAAAGGAAAGAGGGTGGAAAGAGTATAAGATATTAAAAATATGATAATGATGATGATGAAATGTTAAAAGTGAATGAAAATAAATAAAGGAAACCAACCTCGGAAGCTTGGGGATTAGGAGACGACACGCAAGCAGGAGAAGGCTCGTAATGATCGGAAAAAGGATGAGAAGAACTCGAAGACGACTTCGAACCACCAGCAGAACCTAAAAAATAAAACAACAAACAATAATGGATAATAAATAAAACAAAGACACAAAGCAAACATACAATAGGGTAACAAAACGGACGTGTAAATAGGAAAAACAAAATATATATGTCTTAACACTAGATCAAAAAAGACAAACATAGAATAAAGAAAGTGACACGTGGAAGGCAAAAAACAATAATTACCATAATGAGATAGATTTTCCGTAGGTATAGATCTCTTTAGCCGGGCTGCATCGTAACGGAACAAGCAACGGGTAGTACGCTTAGCCCCCTTGCTTTTAGGATTTATCCCTAACCTTGATCCTTCAAGCGAAACTCATGATAAAAAAAAAGTAAAAACGTTCAGACGAAGTCGCTGTAGATGAGATGGCTTCGATAAGATTGAAGGAAGTACGTCAGAAGGCACATGGCCCGGAGATGCACCAGGATAAGAATGTGATGAACCACCATGACTACACGAACCAAGCAAGCTGGTAGGCGTCTCCTGAGGCTGATTATGAGAACGAGTAGCGGTATCCACCAGAGAGCTAAAAGAAACAACATGCAGACGAGGAGAAATGACATCGCCTCTAGACAAGTCGACACCTAAACTGTGAATACGATCCACGAAAGAGGAGGAGGTCGGACTAATGATAGCTCGAGCTTTGGCCTGTAAAGGAGACATAGGAGGAGAAGCATCGGCCGAGATAGATCGGGGAATACGCGGAGTTGGTAGAATTCCCGTGTCACGCTTAGCTTTCTTATCTTTACGATGAGGTGACCACTCGTGTTCATAAATGTTAAGATATTCTTCCACCATAAAGGAGAGGGGCTTGTATCCAACAAAACCGACGAGGAGATCTCCCTGATAACACACAAATTAGAAGAAGAAAAAAGAGAGGGAGGTTTCCTTCCCTTTTTCTATAAAATGGGGGGGGGGGGATCGAACATGAATAAATACCTGGTTTGAAGAGCCCGATACTGGATGAAGAGATTGAAACTTTCCCGACTTTCTTCATAGTGGAGGAGGAGGCATCTTTTCTTTTTTAAACCCATTTTTCAACAACTCTTGACCAGCTGGGGTAGCCCAACTAATAGTCAAGGGAACCAAGGGACGACCTTTCAAATCAGGCGTAAGACCCAACCCATGAGCTATCAATTCATTTAACTTAATACGACCCGACGCAAGCATCAACCGTAGGTTCTCCGAGGAAAATGTGGTTGGAAGGACAGAGCTTGCTTCTGAATTTCTGTTTGAAACGAATACCGATTGGGAGAGACAAAGAGATCTCGCGTCGGAGAAGGCTGAAGGAAAGAAAAATGAATCGCTCGGTTCACCAAACGCGTCTCTTATTTGAACAAAAAATGGTCGAAGCTAACTTTAGTATCATCTTCCTCATTAGAGTACTGATTCGGATAGGGGGACGGGACTCCTTTGTCAAATCCCAACTGACATGCGATCAGAGTTATAGGACATTGCTACGAACTTATCCAAGTAAAAACCTGGGAGGTAACTAGGAAATACAACCATGAAAGAGTCAAAATCGTCACTCACAAAAAATTTCCCAGAGTTCAGAGTCACGTACGCAATTTCAGTGGTAAAATCATAGGGGAGAGGACCAAAACGACCGTCGTGATAAGGAAAAGGCTTTCATTCTTTATCCACGTCCATATAATTCTTAAGAGTATTCCCGTCTTTTCTCCCTTTCCCGCCCCACAGGGCCATGCGAGGATAATAGTAAGAAGACGGAACCATATCAAAGATATCATCTTCTCTCCAACTCTTTCCATACGAAGAACGGCTAAGTCGTTAGTTGAAGGAGCATACTTGGGAAAATGCTCTCATTCCCAAGCTTGAAGGAAATTCAATGCGATATAGGTCTCAACAGTACGACGGGTGCCCACTCTCTGAATGTCTTTACAAAGAAGATCCAGCTGATGATACAAACCACCCAAGAACATAGGTGCTAAAGGAAACGATATGCCTCGCGACATTAGTATAACCATCGGCACGAGATCGTTCTTTATGGTGTCACGGGGGATGTATTCGAAGATTTCGTGACAGAGCCAATAAAGAAAAAAAGCTGCTAGCCCAGCGCGAGCGTTCTTCTCCTCTTGGGCAAGGGAGTTGACCTCCCCATCCACGGGATTTGGAGCCCAGTATTTCACCCATAGAAGGAAAGAAGCGCGTTTAATCTTACTGATCTTAGTACCGCGGCCATACAGGTTTTCATCTCGAGAGAGTCGACCTGATACAATAGCAGAACCCTTCATAGCATCGGCCATCATCTTCCCACCGATAGGGCGGGCTGCAGCTTTCTATTTCACTTCCGAAGTAGGGGTAACCTTGGACTTCCCTTTAGCCGATTTGCTCGAATCATCGATCTTCTTCTTTACAGGGTGGGAGTCTTTTAATGAGGAATCGTCCTTCTCCCCCATCGTATTTCCCGAGATCTACCTTTGTAGCCAATCAAGTAAGCCACTGAGTCTTATATGAATCGGTTATAGCTTCGGAGATAGCCACCTTATGATACAAGTGAGATCCATGAATCAGCAATCTCATTAAAGCCACAACATCCTCCAAAAAGAAAGTGAACCCGAGAAACCCAACACGAATAAAGTCTGACCATGTCACTTTTACATCTGACTACCACACGATGAAGGGACGCGTCTATAACATATCTTATCCCCAAAGAAAGGATCGTGGATAAATAATCAGAGTTGGAACGGATGTACGCGACCCAACACTTCTAGAAAGGAGAAGTTTCAGCGGAAGAACGCTTATCTATAGTCGGAAGGTAATAATTCACACGTTGAATGGCCATGTGCGGAATTTTTTTGAAAGAGTGAAGGGGAAAGACGTCTTCCTCTAGATGCATGAACCACTTAGGGGACGCAAAAAGGGGTATTAAAGCCGGGTTGGTTAAATAAGAATCGAGATAATCGTCAGTTTGGCGTAACCCACATACCATCTGAGAAGAGTAGGGGTTGCATAGGAGCAGAGAGATCTCGGCTGCCAAGAATTCCCACGATAGAATACAATTGACCATCAACCGATAATCAGATTGGCTGCTCGACTCGGACCCCGCTTAAGACTCTGTCTCTCTCGCTTCTTCCTCTTCGTCCGCTGAAGAATGTTGGAGGGAATCGTCTGACATCAGAAACAATAATGTGTGGATACGCTGTAAAAAAGGAAATGAAGTGGTAAAGAAGAGACTATAAACATATATACAGCAGAGACCTTTCTTTGACTAAAGTGAGATGGCTGCTTAGAGCAGGGTAACTGAAAGGATGGTGAGGAACTTGTTAAGTAGATAGCCATGGGGAATTGATTTAAGAGTGAGTTTTGACTATTGGGATGTCCAATGGTTGGCCCAATAGTCAAGGGGCTAATGTTAATACCTGAAAAATGACTACCCCTGGATAGGGGGAGTCATTCTTATTAGATGGGATTCAGCTCATTGTCACCTTAGGAATTTAAGGTTCAAGCTCAAACACTTAGGAATATGCCCATGGGGTATGAGGATAAGAGAGGAATAAGAGGGTAAGTTAGAGGCAAGAATAACAAAATGGCAATTTAGTAATAATGAGAGATTAAGGGGGGGGGGGGGGCATTTGTACAAGAGGATAAAGGGAGAAATTCTATAAAAGGAAAAAAAATAGTACAAGGAAAAGATCTTCTTCTTTTCCCGGCTGAACACGTAGAGAAAAGGGTGTAGTCCTTGATGTGATTAGGATTGGTCCCCCTTTACGAATTTACCCAAAAAAAACCTGATGTTGTTAAAATAGTAGAGCGTAAGTGCAAAAATGAGATAAGGTCGTAAGACGGTTGAAAAGAATTTTCTTAATGCGCATATGCATACGAGGAATTCTAGGATTGGACACAACAATGATGAGTCAAATACAACCACAAATCTGGTAAGCCAAATTTGATGAACTTATGACAGAAAAGACAAGACTAAAACACCCAATAACATATGACATTAAATCTGATCAGGAGGACGAGAATAACGATGATGACAATATATTGGTTTAGATATTCTTGTTAATTTGGAAATAATAATTAGTTAATTGGTTTTAACTTAATGTAATAATTAGTTTGTTTGTTTTCTTTTCGATCTAATATATTAGATAGTCTATATGTATGAATTTCAATATATTTTTTAGCTTTAATGTAATCTTTAATTTTTATTTCAATGTAATCATTAGTTTGAATTTCAAATGTTTGTTTAATTTAAATGTAATACTTAAAACCGGGGAAAGAATTGTTCATTGCACAAATTAAATTACATTAAAAGAACTAGGGATGATTGAAATGATCTATAAAGTGATAAATACTATTGCTCTAAACATTTGAAATAAAAACTAGAAAATAACTAAATCCTACGAGGGTTTCCCTTTATGAATTCAGCCTAAATGCACACAGTGAGATCATCCCTTAACCTTAAATATAAACCCATGTTTTAAATTATGTTGGGGTTGAAGATCACACCTCAAATGTGTATTTGGATAACTCGTTCAACTGGTATCACGTCGCGTTTCCTCGATTACTATTTATGAAAAATGAAGCAGGCGGGTATTACCTTATTCATTTCTAATGGTTTAAATGAACGATATGGTCCATAGATGAAACATCCTCTTCAAAATTTCAAGTGCTCGTTCAACATCATTCCTGCACCCCATATGTTTATTGTTAAAGTACTTTTTATTATGGTTCTCCCTATGAACTATAATTACCGTTGAATGTGAAATTTGCAGTTGGAACGGTTTCATACTTCATCTTTTCAAACAAAGGAAAGTTATGCAAAATTTTGATGTCGTTAATTGAACCTGAAAGTCCAAAAGAAATAAAATACCATATTCAACTATCATGAAACCCACAACTTTCAGGACAACAATTGGTTTTGTGTATTAGCTCTTATATTGACCTTGTCATGCATAAGGACATCCTGACAAACAAAATGCATGCAATCAAGGATACCTAAAATTCTAGAAAAGCCCCTCTTCGAATTTTTCTTGAGGAGCCGGTCGATATCATCTCGCGTTGGTTACCGTAAAAAATGTGCACCAAATTAAAATGGTTTCCTACGGTTTCACAAAACATTTTGAGATCCTTGTACACAAGTCATTTAACCATACGAATATGCCCATCACATCCGCTAGATAACCATAAGATAAAATCCTTAGTGATACAATGACATTTTGTTCAAGAGTATGTCCCCGTATGTTTCATCCATCAAATTAATAACTGAATTAGGGTTTACCTGACAAATCTCTCCAATAATCCTAACGACCGCGTGGCGCAACATGCGAAAGCGACGTCGGAAATCTTCATCATAGTACACACGTCCGTCTATAAAATAATAACGCATCATTGATGGGGTTCTTCTTGAAATTTCCACGTATACCTTTTTGTCAATACTGCTCTTAGTTCTGGAGCTCGGGGTACATTCCATGTGTATAATTGTATCATTGTTTTGTTGATCATTCTATCATCGTATGAATCTTCATCCATTTGATCGTATTGTTACTTATATGTTGTTGGAGAAAGATTATTGCATTTGTATGCATTTTCTCTTTATTTTTCAAATTATGATTCATAAAAAAATATATTAAAAGGACTAACAAAAAATAATATATTGAAGGAGTTGCATGATTTTTGTGAATATAAAAATTAAATAAATAGTTGTTGTGTTTTAATAATTAGATGGGATGAGATTTATATAAAGAGAAGAGATATATAGCCGTTGGTAAACTATTAAAAATGTAGTCGTTGTCGAATAAACATTGACCGATCAATTCAAGTTGAATCGATATTCATCCTAATTCACGAATTTTACTGTACCAAATGTTCCTCCACTAAACGGCTGTCTATAGGGGTGCACATGGTACGGTTCGGTTCGGTTTTTGGCCCAGCCATAACCGAAACTGGTAGTCTCGGTTTTTCGGTTTTGAAAATCGAGTGTTACAATTAAGCTTTTCGGTTCGGTTTTGAACCGACTCGGTTTGGATTTTAACCGGTTCGGTTTCGGTTTTAACCGGGTAAACCTATTTCCTTATTCATGTCAATGTTGTCATTCCATAACTTCAAAATTAAACAACAAGAAAATGTCATGGACTCTTTTTTGGATCGATAGAAAATCTATGTCATTTCCACAAGGCTATAAATACACTTAACTCCACCAATAAACCAATAACACAGGAAATATACCTTTCAAATATACACCTTTCAAATAGGAGAGATTCAGTTTTTATATATGAACTTCCAAAACATCTTGCGAAAACCATGAGCTGCATCACAATTCAGAACATATGGTTTCGCAATCTAATGGATACAAGAAAATAATGGAATCTAACACTAAATGAAGGGTTATAAGTATCTTCTTCTCCAACTTCATAGTTGATATGGTAAATGATGAAGATGAAAAGTGAAGAGCAGGACATACTGTCTATTATATGACAAAATAAAAATGTAATTGCATGTGACTGCCTCTGTAGCAGATGGATGGTAACCATGGATTGCCACCATAGCGTGTTTCCAGTGAAGTTTGATCACCTGAAGCAGTTGGCCAGGTGCAAATTTCATAAACAAGAAAAAATTGTTATAGTCAGATATCACAGTAGAGAATTTGTTCAGTGGTTTTGGTAGTACTTGTAAACTGCATGACACTTCAAATACTATGTTAGTTTCAAAACTAAGAAAATGCATTTTAATTACTCCTTATCAACAGTGATTCCTTAGCTACATTTGAAAAGTAATCACAACCCATTTAACATAATCATCAAACAACCAAACCAACAGCAAAAGAACAACCAATCACATAAGTAGTCAGATGAAACTACTATAATCATGACAAGAGTTTTTTTTGCCAAAATCAAATAGAACCCACAACATAAAAAGGAAAATTAAGTGACACCCAAAGTAACAAAGAAGCATAAAAATAATCACAACCCATTCAAGATAATCATCAAACAATCAAACCAACAACAAAAGAACAATCAATCACATAAATAGTCATACAAAACTACTACAGGATTAATCATGCCAAAGACAAAACCAAAATATAGAAATCCGAGAATAACTAAACAAGATCTTCATATTGAATCACACAAACAGTTAGAAACTACAAACAAGATGATATTTATTGTAAAGTTATTATACCTCTAGATCTTAGAGATCAAGTGAAACTGCTTAAGCAGTTGAATGTTCTTCTTAAAACCTTGTCAACAAACAATTTTTTTTTTTTACAAAAACCAACAAATAAACAAGCGGAATAAGAAAGAAAAACAGGAAAAGGGATTTTTTTTGTTGCAAACTTGAACTTTACCTGTAGAAAATCAAGCACAGGAAAGATTGAAGAGAAAATGGTGGTGGGTTCTCAAGAGAAAACATTAGACATATTCCTCTGGAAGGTTTAAAGGTAGTTGGTTTTCAAGAGAAAGATTGAAGAGAAAGTGGTTTTAAGAGAAAGATTGAAGAGATGAAGAGAGAATGGTTTGGGTTGATGTTGTTCTCTCAAACTTAAATCATGATGGTGGTGTTTTTCTGATAGCAGAGCTGCAGAAATGAGAGTGAAATGGAGTGAAGCTGTGAAGCAGTGGTAGAATGAGAAAGAGAGAAGAGAAGGGGATCACTTGATTAGCCGATTATGGTATAAAAGAGATTAGGGTTAGGATACAGATCTATGGCTAATACTCACTCAGATCCTACAGTATATATTATTCGGTTTAAACCGGACCGGTTCGGTTCGGTTCGGTTTTAGGGGTGGACCAAAACCGAACCGGGATCAACCAGTTTTTTATAATCCATTACCATTGAGTACCATTAGATATTCGGTTCGGTCTGATTTTACCGATTTATCGGTTTTTTGTGCAGCCCTAGCTGTCTAGTTGAAACTTCAAAGCAAATACAGAAATTGCTTCCACTGAGATTCAAACTCCTACCATACAACTCTTTCATGGTTTAATGCTGCTATTGTTATGTATATTTAATATATATCGTTTATTTAGTACGCAAACAACATTTTTTAATATTCAATCTTTTTAACGTATTTAATATATATATATCGTTTATTTAGTATACAAATAATATTCTTTAATATTCAGTCTTTTCGACGTATTTAATACATGTTGAATTTTACATTCCTATCACTGAAATGGATTGTGCATGTCAACATTCCGAACTCATATCACTGAAATGGATTGTGCATGTACATATATCATCCTAAATTGTTTCCTAATCATAAATTATTAACCGAATTTTGATCGAATTTAATTTTTACGAATCCGTATTCGTATATTTATTATTTTATACGTTTATCGAATTCCGCATCCTAACTAAGCTCCTGACACTGCTCATGTTTAACATTTCTATTAGCATGGGAGGCAATATAGATATACTGACTGATACACTGGTATCCATATTGGCCGCTTTTAATCTTGACCATTTTTTATTTCGACTATAATTTCCCGATTTCCCATTACAACTGAAAAATCACATAAGTCTTAACCATTTTTAGTTTGCCATCTCAAGGATAATGCTGTATGGGCAGGTTACACACTGACATCCATTTTGGTCAAATATATATGCATCATACATCTTAACAGCACCCCAATCATGGGCATAATCCAAATCCTTGGCTAGCCTTTGAAAACAAAACAAGAAAAAATAGTCAAGGGAAGCTGTCATATGCTGTTATGTGCATGACACAAGCAAGCAAGAAAGTCACGAGTCCACAAAAAAATCCCTCTATAAATACAAAAGCTTGATTGGTAATGAGAGCAACAGCAGTGAGGCATAACATCATCTACACAAGTCATGTCTACATCTCTTGTGTTGATAGCAGTGAGTGTTATTACTCTTCTCTTCATATTCAAATCGTTGAGAAATTATAAGAGAGGTTCAACTAAGAATTACCCGAATGGATCTATGGTTTTTCTCCCTGTAATTGGAGAGAGTTTGAGTTTTCTTCAAGCTATGAAAGCGAATCGCGGCGAGAAATGGGTTGAAGAGAGGGTTGCAAAATATGGTCCGATCTTTAAAACTTCTCTTATGGGTAGTACAACTGTTTTTGTAACCGGTCACTCCGGTACGAAATTTGTCCTTGGTGCTGATACTCAAGTTCTTGCTCCTAGGCAACCTGTTACTATTGCTGCTATTATGGGTAAACATAATCTCTTTGAAGTGTCAGGATCAAGGTATAAACTTCTTCGAGGGGCGATGATGAGCTTTTTGAAACCAGAAAGTCTTCAAGGGCATATAAAACGTATGGATGGTATGTTGAAGACGCACATCGACAGCGCAACCAAAGGGAAAGAGACGATTCATACAATCAGCTTCACGAAGAAACTAACGTTTCATGTGGCATGTCACATATTGTTTGGGATTACGGACGACGCCACTGAGCAAGCTTTGTATGAAGATTTCGGGCATTGCTTTGAAGCTATGTGGTCTGCTCCGTTCAACTTCCCAGGGACAACGTTTAGGAGAGGTATCCAAGCCAGAGAAAAGATCATAAAAAAGATGTTACCAATCATGGAGAAAAGGAAAGAGCAACTCAAGAAAGAGACTCTTAATCCTAAGAACGACGTATTGACTTGTATGTTGTCATTGGAAACAGAAGCGGCCGAGAACGGTGATCAAGAAGAACCCGTTACGCAACAAGAAGTCATCGATAACTTCATTTCTCTAATGATTGCTGGTCATGATAGTTCTGCCGTTGTCCTGACTTGGATCATTTGGAAATTGGCCAAAGACCCCGAGATCTATGATAATGTTGTCAAAGGTAACAAATTAGCTAGCAGCCTAGCACTCTCTAACTAATCAAATTTAGTACAGCTCAAGCGATCTTACAACTGACATTATCTTAATCTTGCAGAGCAAATGAGCATTCTGCA
Source organism: Papaver californicum (assembly GCA_023531435.1). NCBI lineage: Eukaryota > Viridiplantae > Streptophyta > Magnoliopsida > Ranunculales > Papaveraceae > Papaver > Papaver californicum. Next base: position 32,381 of record JAJJMC010017117.1, read on the forward strand.
CGAGAGAAAACAGCGACAAGGTGGAGGTGGAGAAGACGAGGAACGCCTCCTTACATGGAGCGAAATTGCGAAAATGAAATACACATGGAGGGTAGCACAAGAAGTGATGAGGGTCATTCCACCCTTCTTCGGAAGCTTTAGAAAAGCCATTAAGGATACTAGTTTTGGTGGTTATGACATCCCCAAGGGGTGGCAGGTAAGGCTTCCAACTTTTAGTTTGGAAAAAGCTTTTCCAAGAATCCAAACCTTATCAAAGTAGCTAACTCTGGTCAAGGTCAAGTGGAAAGAAAATTGAAGGAATCCTGAAATTTCGATCCTTCACCGACTTTGCCACTACCACTACATTTGACTGATGTGTTGACCTTGACCTTTGACAAAATTCAGTTTGGGCTTTCTTTTTTGGTAACGAAACTATATTTTATAAGGAAAATTTGACTTCTAAGGATAGCTTGTCCCCTTCTTTGGACCATATGAAATTTTGTTGAGTTTTAAAGCTATGATTGATCTACACAATGATGGAAACCTCTAAGAAATTCAAGCTATTGACTTCAGAATAGAAACCTAGTTTACTTGAAAACAAAGAAAAGGTTTATGTAATAACAAAATGATTATACGATATTGATATACACGATCTGATTTCTAAGTTTATCAGCATTTGATAAATAACAGGTATTTTGGGTGTCATATGGAACACACATGAACAAAGACATATTCAACGACCCGACGAAATTTGATCCATCACGTTTCGAGAGTAAGTCGATTCCTCCTTACGCATACGTACCATTCGGAGCGGGACATCATACTTGCATCGGAAACGAATTTGCTAGAGTTGAAGCATTGACAGTGATACATCATCTGGTGACGAAATTTGAATGGTCACTTGTGAATCCAGATGAGAAAATAACCCGTCTTGCTCTTCCATATCCAGAGATGGGTCTTCCAATCAACCTCAAAACAAAGCAGTACTCACATTATTAGTATTTTTACTTGCACCTTCAAATTATCTCGAAATATAAATGCCCATTTCTGATGATTTCTTTGCATACTTTTTCCTTTAATAATGCATGATTAAGAGAGATCAATAAAATCTGTTTGTATCAGCCTTTAATTGGGAATGGAATATTTATATCGACCAAAGCACCGACCCTGCAAAGGAAATTTTTCCTGCGAATAGAGGATACTCAGCTCCGCACAATACAGGGATTGGAATGTTTTAAGAAAGTGTTGGAGAAAATGAACTTAAAATAAAATTAAAATGATTTAATGGTCATGGATCTTAGGACCATTGGATTACTAAGATACACTAGCTGTTTTTCATTTTGTTTGTGGATGAAGAACATTTAGTCCCATATTGGAGAGACTAGAGATAAGTTCTTCTTTTATTACCACAAAAAATGCAACTAAGGGAGGGCCCTTAGGGTTTAGAAGCTTTTGTGGTTGAAGAAGGACTAAGGCAATGGGCTAGTTGGTACACACGTACTCTTCACACATGTCCACCGAAGCACGCATGCTTCCGGCTTGCGGAGCTTATGTGCTGCGGGATTAAGTATGCTTACGGGTGCGGGCGTAACTAAGGCTGCGGTCCTATCAAGACTTACGTTTTTGAAATTATTTCTTAAATTCTGTTTTAAATGTGGGGGCATTTGACCCGGCTAAAATTAAGGTGTTTTAATGAGAGAATATTTTAAAACCGTTTTATTACCGTTTTAAATTAAAATTTCACTCTTAATTACCGTTATTAATGCACAGAATTAATTTTAATCAATAAAAAATTATTCTCACTAATTACGCCATTAATTTCAGACATCTTTTGGCTATAAAAGAAAAACGAGTTTATCATTTCAAACTACTCCAGAAGCAGCTACTATCCTGTTTTTTTCTCCTCTTCTTGCTTTGTTTTGCGCGTTGGTTTTTTATTTCCCTTCCACTTCTATCTTGTTGTTAAGTTCTTGAGGGTGATTAGTATTGTGCTAATACTAATTATAACGGGCAGTTCTATCCTGGAAACATCTTCTTTTTGGGGTATAGCATCTCTCATTATTGAGCAGTACCCGAGAACTATTGTGTTAAGGAAAATTTGCTGAGAAGGTCGTGTGTGCATCAACATCAGAGTGTAGTGATTTCTCTAACGTTAACAATTTTCTTCTTTTTAGTTTTTCCATTGCTGCAGAACCAACAATCTTAACACAATATCTATTTCCTATGTTTCACTGGCTAAAAGTGATGTTGACAGACCACAAAAATTCAGTGGCAAAGACTTCAAAAGATGGCAATCCAAGATGTTATTCTTTCTGAGTTTTCACATGTTGGATGAATTAGTTCTGAAACTTTTTGATGAGACTTTGAATGATCCGGGTAATGAAGAGAATTAGAAAGTTGGGGCAGGCAGAATTACATGGCTAAAAATCATATTCTCAGCTGTTTAGAAGATGCTTTGTATGATTTCTATAATGCAAAAGAAAACTTTTCTACATTTGACTTATGGGCTGCATTAAAAGAAAAATATGAAGCGGAAACTGCTGGTAGTAAGAAGTTTTTAGTTGCCCGGTTTCTGGAATACAAGATGACAAATGACGAATCTGTGGTAGACCAATTTCTTGAACTTCAGCGAATTATTAATGAAATTATTGCTGAAGGTATGGTGATTGATGAAACGTTTCAAGTGTCTGCGGTGATTGAGAAATTACCTTCTTGGTCTGAAACGAAGATTGAGACATGAAACTGGTGAAGTCAGTATGGTTGAATTGGGTAAGAAGATTCAAGTGGAAGAATTGTTGTGTTCAAAAGACAAGAATGTATCTTCCACAAGGGACATGTCCAACAAAGCTCAGTCAGCGGACACAAATCTTCCGCAAGCCTGGACCGCAGCAACTGCAAGCCTGGTCCACATAAAAAAGGTACTTTCCCGAAACCCAAATATGGCATTGGTAAAATTAAAGGTGTATGTTATGTTTGCGGTATTCCTGGCCATATGGCAATACATTGTAGGAAGCGTAAAGACTTTAATAATAAGAAGCCCACTGTAAATTATTTGAAAGCAACAAGAACGAGTTTTCTGGCACGGTGTCTGAAGTCAATTTGGTAACCAATGTGAGAGACTGGTGGGTAGACTCTGATGCTACCAAGCATGTCTGCGGAAACAAAGATATGTTCACCTACTATCAGAAGGTAGGGGAAGGAGAAAAACTATACATGAGTAACTCGTTCGCAACAAAGGTTGCGGGAAAATTCAAAGTTGGGCTGAAGCTCACTTCTGGCAAAACTCTCACATGGAATGAAGTACTTCATGTTCCAGACATCTGCAAAAATCTTATATCTTATGGTGTGTTAAATGATAAGGGATTTAAACTTGCATTTGAATCGGGGAAAGTCATTGTAACTAAGGGTAAAGACTATGTAGGAAAGGGTTATAAGACTGAGGGACTTTACAAATTGAATGTAACCTCTATTGAAATGAATAAATTTGATTCTTCTGCTTATGTTTGTGTTCATTGAATGTTTGGCATGGTAGACTTGGTCATGCAAATTATAAATCAATGAACAAACTGGCTAGCATAGGCTGCATACCTAAATTTAGTTTGGAAAATAAACATAAATGTGAAATTTGCGTAGAATCAAAATATGCTAAAAAGTATTACAAGAAAAATATTCAAAGAAATTCTAAACCCTTAGAACTAATTCATTCAGACCTAGTTGACATGAAATCTGTTCAAACTAGAGGTGGTAAGAAATGGTTTGTCACGTTTATAGATGACTGTACCCTACAATTAAAACTGTTAGGTCTGACCGTGGTGGCGAGTATGTAATCCCTATAGGAGATTTCTGCTTAGAACATGTCATTATTCATAAAGTAACTCCTCCTTATTTACCACAATCTAATGGTGTGGCTGAACGAAAAAACTGAACCCTTAAGGAGATGATGAATCTCATGTTAATTAGTTCAGGACTACCTGCAAACTTGTGGGGGGAGGCCGTCCTCTGAGCTTGCTAGGTCTTGAACATAGTACCCTTTAAAGGATAAGATAAAACTCCATATGAGTTATGGAAAGGTAGACAACCTTCTTATGCATACTTTAAAGTGTGGGGGTGTTTGGCTAAGGTTTCTATCCCTCCACCTAAGAGGACCAAGATAGGACCCAAAATTGTTGAATGTGTCTTCATAGGGTATCCTAAACATACTACTGCATATAGATTTATGGTTGTGAGTTCTGAAATATCTGAAATTGGTATGAATACCATTATGGAATCTAGAGATGTTGTGTTCTTTGAAAATGTTTTTCCTTTGAAATTTGAATCTCGCATGATATGTGTTGATCCCCTATATGTCCCTTCTACTAGTCAGACATTACCAGTAGAGGAAGATGAATTAGAGCCTAGAAGAGGCAAAAGACTTAAAACTGAAAAATCTTTTGGGCCAAACTTCATAACATGCTTAGATGAGACTGATCCATAGACTTATAGAGAAGCCATGAATTCTTTTGAATCTCCATGATGGAAAGAAGCTACCATTAGTGAAATAGATTCCATTATACAGAATGATACTTGGAAGATTGTAGATTTACCTCTAGGTTGCAAACCCATAGGTTGTAAATGGATCTTCAAAAGGAAACGTAAAGTAGATGGAACTGTGGAAAAATATAAAGCTAGATTAGTAGCTAAAGGATATAAACAAATAGAAGGTGTAGATTTCTTTGACACTTATTCACCTGTTACGAGAATTACTTCTATTAGGATGCTAATTGCTATTGTTGTCATTCATAACTTAGAGATACATCAAATGGATGTAAAAACAACTTTTCTAAATGGTGAATTAGATGAAGAAATTTATATGGACCAACCCGAGGGCTTTGTAGTGAAAGGTTGTGAAAACAAATTTTGTAAATTAAGAAAATCTTTGTATGGTTTGAAACAAGCACTTAAACAATGGAATGAAAAATTTGATCATGTAATGATTTCTAGTGGTTTTAAAATAAATGAATCTGAAAAGTGTGTTTATACTAAACTTGTGAATGGTGCATGTGTTTTTGTATGCTTGTATGTTGATGATGTGCTTATACTTGGTACAAACATGGATGTAATTAATTCCACTAAGAACATGCTAAATGAGAACTTTGACATGAAAGACTTAGGCCCTGTTGATGTAATCTTAGGGATGAAGATTAGAAGAGATTCTAATGGATATAGTCTTAGTCAATCTAATTATGTTGAATCTGTGCTTAGAAAATATAACCAGTTTGATTGTAAACCTGCTTGTACTCCTTATGATCCTTGTTGTAGACTCAAGAAGAACAAGGGTAATGGAGTTTCTCAACTTGAGTATTCACGTGTCATAGGAAGTCTAATGTATTTAATGAACTGTACGAGACCAGACATTGACTATGCTGTGAGTAGGTTAAGTAGGTATACATGTAATCTGGGACAAGAGCATTGAGATGCACTTATTAGAGTGTTAAGGTACTTGAAGTACACTTTAAACTTTTGTTTAAATTATGAAAGATACCCTGCGGTCCTTGAAGGATATTGTGACGCAAACTGGATAGCGGACGCAGAAGAGTCTAAGTCTACGAGTGGATACGTTTTCACTCTAGCTTGTGGGTCTGTATATTGGAAGAGTTCTAAACAGACATGTATAGCTCGATCCACTATGGAATCAGAGTTCATTGCGTTAGATAAAGCAGGAGAGGAAGCCGCTTGGCTAAGATACTTTTTAGAAGACATTCATCTTTGGCATAGGCCTGTGCCAGCTATATCTATATATTGTGATAGTCAAGCTGCAATAGCTAATATTAAAAACAACAACTATAATGTGAAGTCTATACATATTCGTAGAAGACACAATTCCCTAAAACAACTAATCTCAACTGGCGTTATTTCTGTTGACTTTGTGAGGTCTAAAGAGAATATCGCGGACCCTTTGACGAAAGGTTTTTCCAAGGAGATAGTTAGTAATACATCAAGGGGGATGGGGCTTAATCTCATCAAATAAACTTGCCATGAAGGATACTCAACCTTGCTGACTGGAGATCCCAAGATCAAGGTTTCGAATGAGACAACTAATTTATGGTGGGTTAAAGGAAACACTATCAGAGAATTTTATTCTCTGTCCCTTCCCTATGGTGTAGACGTGATAGTGTGACTGCATGTGAGGATGAATTTTTATTAAGTCTTAATGAGTTCTATAGTTTCAACTTAAGATTGAAGTGGGGTGTAGCAGTAAACACTCTTGATAGAACTCACCTATCTGAATGAGGAAGTGGGCCGCTTCCTATGAGAACTGAGCTGATTCTATAGAGCATTTTGAGAAACGGGATAAGTCCAGGGCCAAAATGGACACAACGACACAAACTTAACATCACCTAGAGAGATGTCTCGCGTGGAAGTTATTGATGAACTACACCAAACGATGGCAGTTCAAGACATCGCGTTCACTGTCTATCAAGTAATTCCGGTAATTTCTCACTAAGAAAAGGTTCAAGACCTTATTGACACCTATTGCCTAAGGGTATTTCTCGCTTTCTGATTTCTGATTTTTTATCGGGTTTTCATCCATGTGGGGGATTGTTGGAGAAAATGAACTTAAAATGAAATTAAAACGATTTAATGGTCTTGGTAGGAATGGATCTTAGGACTATTGGGTTACTAATATACACTAGCTCATTTTCACTTTGCTTGTGAATGAAGAACCTTTAGTCCCACATTGGAGAGACTAGAGATGAGTAATGTGGTAAATCTCGGATCTCGATCTTGTCATAGTTGGGACCGAGACACCTGAAAAACTTTATCCTCGGTGAAATATCGGAGGGACTTCCTGAATAATATTTTCCAATTTTATACTTGTTACTAGGTGTATAAAGAGTTATGCTAAAATTCTCGTTAAAATCTCAACAAATTAGGCCGAGTAAGGCCAAGATTCTCATTAAAATCTTGGACATCTATGAGATTCCCATTAAAATATGGGATTGTCGAGATTACATGGATCGTTTAGTTTGGATGTCGAGACTGGGAATCCCGACGAGATATCAGCCGAGGTTCTTCCATATATATGGATGACGAACATGTGGTAGGCCATCATCAAAAGTTGAAAGGTTATGGAATAAGTAACGCAGAGTTAAAAAGGCTTTTTTAAGGTGCAAACAAGGTTCACAAAATCTAAAGGAATATGACAAAATCGTTCTTACAGGTACTCGCCAATGCCTTTTTCCCAACGTTTTCTCTTCTACACCATTGATTGGCTCAAAGTGTTACAAGATTTGGAAGAGGCCTAAAATTATGACGGGAGATCTGCAATTTCAATCAAACATAGGCCTTGATACAACCCCAAATTATGATTGGGGTGTGCAATTTGGAGGGCTGAAAGTTTCTCTTAAATATTTTAAGGCATTAATCAAGAGTTGCAGGGATGAAACATTATGTAAGTTATTGAGCTAAATCCAAGTCCTATGCACCTCTCAAAATACAAAGTTTGGTGGAAATCACCCACTATGCACTAACAAATCATCAAATTCACCTCTCAAATGCTAAACTTTGAGAGGATGCACTGCGCGACATAGTCTTGGTCGAGCGACAAAGACTTGGTCTTAATGCAGCTAATATCGAGAAACGAAAAGGTTTAGGAATAGCAGCAACAAAAGCAGCTATAAAAGCAGTCCAGGAAGGAGGAGCCGCTGAAAATTTTAACATGACCGAGTTGATGACTCACAAGCGGACAACTGAGAAACAGAAATCCATTGACCGAAAGGTCACGAACAAGGAGTTGAAAAAAAACTGTCTTTCTCAAGAACATTTTATTAGCCAATATGACAAGAATAAGCTTCTCTCTATGGACACCTCATTAATGAATGAAGATAAAAAAAAATTATGGCAGCTGGATTTGAACAAGTTGAAAAATAAAGGCATTAGAAGAACAATTGCAACCTCCAATCTCAGTTGATAAAGAAGAAGATGATGCAGATGATTATGGAAATGATCTTGAGATTCATCCCCTTGATGAATATAATAGTTAGTTATTAGTTAGTTAGTTTAATAATAAAAGCTGTATTTTTTTAATCGTTATTATTAAGATGTAATAGTTAGTTATTATTTGAAATAAAGTAGCTAGCTAGTTCAATGAAGTTATCTTTTATTTTTCCATTACTTGAAATACGCATTACATAAAGAAAGTGGAAACAATGCAAACAACTTAAAAGTGCATACAAATTAATAATTCAAGCGGGTAATGAGGAATTCCTTAAGGATGTGGAAACAAGCTTCAAATTCTTTCCTTTCCATATTCGTCATTCACTGAAAGCTCTCGCACCAATCTCATTACCGGTATCTCCCTAAGTCGATATCGATTGACAATCCGAACTAAAGCTAAAAATTCAACCACTCGTCAATTTATTTTTTGAAATCTTAAAAACAATTAAGGTACATTACGGTTATAAGGGTTACCGGTGTAAGTGTAAAACTTATCATGAATTTTCCCCAATAATTAAAGCTAGGAATACTATCTAGTCGCCGTTCTGCACCCCTGGCCGGATAGCACACTACATAGTTTTTGCAAAGTGATAAATCTTCTTCCCGAGTGAACTTAGCTTGAGTCAAATGTGATGAAATCAGAGTGAGATCAGAGGAGATGATATTAAGAGTGAGAGAAAGAGAGCGACTTGTGAAGAACATTTATGTCATTTTGTGAACCCGGCATACCAAAGAAAGCATGCCATATCCACCAATCATAAGAAGCGGGATCTTCCAAAATAACAATTGGTCTTGCGTAATGACACTTATATTGACCTTACCAATACATAGGAAATCCCTGCCACACCCAATAGATGCAGTCAAGAATCCCTAGCTTTCCTGGAAAGCCCATATCCTGGTTTTGTTTTAATATTTGAAGAATATCTGCATCTGTTGGTTTTCTTAAATACGTTGGACCAAAATGATTAATCATTAATTCGCAAAACAATGAAAGATACTTGTATGAAGTTGTTTTTCCCATATGAATATACTCATCGTTAGCATCCGCCGGATGACCGTAACCTAGGATCCTTTGGGCTGAGGTAACCTTTTGTTCTGGACTATGACTTTGATATTCAATGCATCAAATTGATAATTAAATTCAGGGCATACTCGACAAATCTCTTCAATAATCTTTACCGTCAAGTGTTGGGGCATACGGAATCGACGTTGGAAATCTTCATCAGAGAACACGCAACGAACATTGAAATAATCGTGCATCAGTTTCAGGTGCAACTCTTCCCGCCTACGATACACATATCTTCTTGTGAATACTTCTTTTGGCTCAGGAGCTCTAGGTATCTTCCCCGATAATTCTTGTAACACCCCTAGTTCCGGACCAGGGTCAAACCCATATGGCGATCCAAACTCAAGGCGTTACGGGTCGGACGAGACAAATGCATAAATTTTATTATTTAATTATTTCACCAAAAACAACAGAACTTTTAGATACACAAATTTAAGCATATGAATTTACTAACAACATTTAGACTAAATTATACTTCAAGTAATACAAGAAATATTCAACCATTAAGCTAAATAACTTTTTAGTTTCATTTCCAACTTCCATGAAACTTTCAAGGAATGTCAATTGGGGTAAGATGACAACTCAATAGAATGCACCCTCATTCTCTAAAGATGCGGAAACAAATCAATTTGATTATCAACAAAGAACATATAACAAGAAATATAGTACAACTTCAACTAATCAATGTTATATTCAACAATCACAATACCAATAATGTTCTGATAAATCATCCAATCTAGATTTTTAACACATGAGTTCACAACACCAATAACATTTACAGTAATTTATCCAATTAGATTTCACACAGAAGTTCACAACACCAATAACATTTACAATAATTTATCCAACTAGATTTCACACATGAGTTCATGGTACAAATGTCCTTGGTCCGTACTCCACCTATCGTTTATCCGGAACGGACATCCTCCATCGATGGTCAGGAACATAAGTTCCTACATGGGGATCATTACCCATTTCTCTCGGGGATCATTATGCGTTTCACTCTTGGGGATCATTACCCGCCGTTAGCATGGAACCAAGTTCCATCTAATGGAAAAAGATGAATTCATTTCCTTTTTATAAATTATTTTTACGAACAATACTAGCAAACCATGGCTTGGAAACATATAAAAAACAACGTGGTATTTCTTTTAAGCATTTAAGCAAACACACTAAGTGCATAATCTTGTATTATAGATTTCATAATATAACTTGATCCAATCGTCTCCAAATTTTAGATGAACATTCCTAATATATTTATCTATAACATATCGAAAGATTATATAAAACCAACGACTCAAATAAAATATATTCATTTTACAAGATTGTTATAAAAACTGGGCAGAATACATCATGTTACCAGAATATTCAAATTAAATTCATATTAATCTCAAATTGATCAAATCCAAAACATAATGAAAGATAAGACATAAACCTATAATTTTTTTCGGGGCCTCAAATCATTTTAATATCATCAAGATTGCTGAAACACAATTAAAAACATAACCTGGGGAAACTGTCCAGAAAATTTAGAAACATCACCCAACTTAAAACATACATTCAACGGTGCATTTACGGTGGATTATATTAAAAATTTAATTATAGGTACCTAATTATGTTGTCTATCAATAGGAACAAGCTTTTCATCAATCAGAGATATATATTTACACAAATAAATTCCAGAAACCTAACAATACAAAATCATACGAATTAAACATTCAAAGAAAAACATCAAAAGAGAAAGGATTTCACATTCTACCTCAATTTCAATGATCCTCTGCTGATTTCCATAGTATTCTCCTCTAAAAGAAAACCTAGCTTCTCCTTCTTCTTCTTCTCCCTAGCTTTTAGTTTTCTAACCTCTAACTCTCTCCCTTAATTTTGATTTATAAAACCTATATATATATATAAATATTAATACTGCTAATAATAATTAATACACATATTTATTTTATTTGTTTTAATTATCGTTTCATTTTTTCTTAATTTTATATATTTATTAAATTAATTGAGTGATTATATTTCTACCCCAACTTGTAGATCTTTTAGTCTAAGTCACCCCACCTAGGCTAAGGCAAAGGGGATAACAACTTAAATAATAAGGTTTAGCTAATTCAAGCATGACCCGACCCAAAACGGTATATAAAAATACTAGGTATTACATTATACCACCCTTATAAGAAATTTTGTCCCGAAATTTAAACATACTTATAAACTCAAAATTTCACATAAGACAACAAGACAATTCAATTCAGCACATACTAACAATTCGCATGATGAATTCGACAAAATCCAGTATTTAACTACTAATCAAATCAAACAAGCATGCATATGAACCTAACAAAATAATTTATTTATGGTCTCATTTAAGATATAAAGCCTAGAGCTCTGATACCAACTTGTAATGACCAGACCCTCCACTGATATTTTCCCCACTTAGCCACTGCGGTTATCCGACAGTGTGGGATTTTCTATGGGCACCGCTGCGGTCATCCAGCAGCAGCTTCCCGAGAGGTCACCCATCTCTGAATTACTCCCGCCCGAGCATGCTTAACTGCAGGGATTTTTGCCAACTTTGGAGCCAACTGTGCTGAAAAGGCCTCGATGTTGGGGAAGGATAAACCATTACCTATATTCCGCTCGGCGAACCTTTCCTGCCAAATCGGGGTATTACATACTATCCAGCACACACTAAAAATTTGTATGATAAATTCGACAAAATCCAGTATATATAACACTAAGATGACACAAGCAACAAAACAATTAAATCAAACAAGCATGCTTACCAACCTATGAAAATAATTTATTTATGGTCTCATTCAAAATCCAAACCGTAGATCTATGATACCAACTTGTAGTGACCAGACCCTCCACTGATATTGTCCCTACTTAGCCACTGCGGTCATCCGGCAGTGTGAGATTTTCTACGAGCACCGCTACGGTCATCCAGCAGTAGCTTCTGATGTAGTTTTGAAAGTGGTAAATAAGGTGATCGTTTCTCGAACTTGTAAAGGTAATGATCTTAGAAAATAATGATTTAAATTAACTGTAGAAAATTCCAGGAGTATGAAAAAGACTAAATAACCTAAAGATGATTTTCGAATAATTTTAAAAGGACCAGGAATCAGGAATCAGGTAATTCTAACAACCTATGTGATTAATCAGATAATTCTTTTTAAATTAATTGAAGCGCAAGTAATTGCCAAAATTGGTTTCGTTATGCTAACAAACAGAGGTAAATCACAAGCATGGACTATCAAAATTAATTAACCTAGCATAATCCATCAAGCAAAAGCACAACTGTTGAAAGAAAACCGTTTTCACTATTTAAAACTATGCAATTCTAATAACAAAAGAATTATAAATAATTATTAGATAATAATTAAATCACATAAAATTGAGAAAAGTACCTTATCCCTCATCCTAGTAAATAGACTTAGCTCATGGTGGAGAAAACTTGCTCAAAAGACCTTTTCATTGCTCAAAAAGTTGATTACAAGGTTAAAGAATAGTGCAACAGCTGAACAGATACGTTTATAAGTGTTGATGAACAGGGTTCAGCCGTTACAGAAGTGTTTCTAAGCAATAAATGGTTGAAAGAATAGGCAACAGGAGCAGTTTGAATCAGCAACAGATATAAATGTTGCTGAGTCGTCTTCTCCGATGGTGGCTGATGAAGAACACGCCGGCCGGACCAGCAGCAAGTGTCCGGCGGCGACCGGAAGTGGCCGGAATTGCTCTGATTTCTTCTCTAGGTTTTCGTCCTCGATTTTCTTGTCTTCTCTTGGTTTATATAGGTAGTAGAAACCCTAGAGAGATTTCTAAACCTAATAGAACTCTTTAAAACAACCCAAAAATCTCAATCCGAATCGAAACACAATTCCGGCCAAATACATGATTTCCGAGCTGATTTCACGGGATTTTTTTTGCTGTTTATGACTTGCGTGAGATGACTATCAATGTTGGAACAATCTAGACGCAAAATAACTTGCGAATCACTTGAGATTAACACGTCCAGTTCAAACAGTTGAATCCCGATGAGTCGGATCGGTGACTCGGCTGGCTCGCTGGGTTGACTCGCCTAGTTGACCCGTTGGGTTGACCCGATCCAGCTCAACCCGATCCAAGGGTGCCCCAATCCAAAGTGTGGGTGCCTTGATCCATTTTCCCGGGTGCCTTTAACACTTTTTGAGCCAATTTTTCCACAAATCTTTATTCTTCTAATGTACCTACAAAAGCATAAAAACACGTAATAGACACAAAATCGAATACTAACTCACTAGAAATTAAGGTGCAATTTAGACACTAAAATGTGTCTATCAGCTTCCCGAGAGGTCACCCATCCTGGGATTACTCCCTCGAGAGAACGCTTAATTGCAGAGATTTTTGCCAACTATGGAGCCACCCCACCTTGTAGATCTTTTAGTCTAACTCACCCCACCTAGGTTAAGGCAAAGGAAACAACAACTTAAATAATAAGGTTTAGCTAATTCAAGTATGACCTGACCCAAAACGGTATATAAAAATACCGGGTATTACATTATACACCCTTATAAGAAATTTCGTCCCGAAATTTAAAACATACTTAAAAACTCAAAAGTCCTCGATGTTAAGGAAGGACAAATCATTACCTATATTCCATCGACGAACCCTACCTGCCGAATTGGGGTATTACAATTTTGCTACTAACATAAGGTCGGTAAGTTCTCAGTCTTCATTAGACTCAGCTTCCATTTGTGGTAACACCCGAACATAAGTTTCTTGATGTGTTTTAAATCAATCCATAATAATTTTAGCTTCATCAGAACAATCCATCATTGTAAGTTAAAAATTAGATAGTTTAAGAAATCTGTGAATTGATTTTAGAAATAGGTAAAGAATGGTGTGAGTTGAAAGAAATTGCTGGGGTATATGTATAGAAGAAGGAAATTTGACCGTTTTTGCTTGAATACGGACGTTGCCTGAAAATAGCCGTTGGCATCTACTCCTTTGTTGCGCGTTAAGAAGTTGGTCGCCAGCGGTTGACTGTTTATCGCCAGCGATCAACTCTTAATTATTAGCGACCATCACTATGTCGCTCGACATAGTTTTCATCGTCCAAAATTTTTCTAATAGTGGCGCACCCTGTTTGTCCAATCACCTGTCTAGATGTACAAGGCCATTTGAAATGATACATGGGATCTGGCCTAACAAATGTCTAAAAGCTAGTAGAGATTGTGGTGCAAGAGGGGATGAACTAAAAGATCTCTCAAGTGACGCTATTATATTTCTAATTATTTCATGAAAATAACGCCAAATGTAGAGTTTTATTTCAATCCAATTTGGATTCACTTTACTAATTATTAGATTTAAATTTCATATGTGTAATCAGTTACTTAATAATTGCAATTATTTGAAATATGAACCTTATTACATTTAAAAATATGTGAGATTTGTGAACAGTATTTACCGTTGGATCACAACAACTCTGTAATCTTAAACCATTGACATCCAACGGTTGGTTTTTGTTATTTGTTGGATTAGAACTAGACGTAGGATTGATCTAATATTATATTTTTTATAGGGGCCGTTGGATTAAAAAAATTATAGCTGTTGGAATAAATGAAGCAACGGCTTAGACGCTTAGTGATAGCCGAGGCACATCTCTCCTGCTTGGACATCACTAGGCAGGGGAATAATCTTTTGACCGCGATGTTCAGTTATGCAGATTTTGGATATTCGCCCATCCGGTTCGCCAAATTGCTCATCCCATGTTGGCTCCAGCATTTACCAACTCCATTGGACTTTAAAAAAGAAAAGGGAAAATGGTTCATTGGATGCTCTCAAAAGGGGAAACAGCACAATGTCACAGGGGTGCACCAAATGGCTCAACACATGGCTAATTCACCCTTATGCACCACCTTGGCTAGCCCTTTTTGGCTAAGTGGCTAGCCTCATTCTAGAATCTTCTACCATTTGTCTTTATCTTAGAACATTCTAGAATAGTATAGATATTTGTGGATAAGATTGGAATAATCTAGAAGTAGATCCTAGC
>JAJJMC010017117.1:47446-120484 GCA_023531435.1 Papaver californicum
GTAGATATTTGTGGATAAGATTGGAATAATCTAGAAGTAGATCCTAGCCATACATTTGTATAGATCTTAGATAAGTTTCTAGAACATTCCTGGCTCCCAACTAGTATAAATAGGGATGCCATTCTCATTTGTAATCATCCAACAATCCAATTATTCAAGTAAGAAAGTAATACAAACTTAATTCTCTCATTCAATCATTCTCTCTTGTTCTTGAGTGTTCTTGAGCGTTCTTGAGTTTCTTGTGAGTTTTGATCTTGAGTAGTTACACAAAGTTGGTTAAACTTTGTTTGGGAGGCTGACTTGCCTAGTAACGGAATTCTAGTCAAGTGCCGCACGGAGTAAAGTCGAGGCGAAGGACCGACCCCGTGGCAAGCAGCTAAGGTATACAATACTGCTGCAACTGCCACTTCTAATGTTTACATTATATACGAAACCTAAGATTCTGTTTGGCCTTTCCTGAATTGGATCATGCACAAAATCTACTGTATGTCACAATTGACATTTGGTCGAGTACCCTACCCAGCCCTCTCCTTTTAGTCGAATGACTTCATCTTTTTGCATACACCTGAGTGACTTCGTCCGGAAATTTGATATAAATAATAATTCTGGCATGCAGTGTAGTAACATAATTCTAATTTCATTTCCAAAAATGTATTAATGGTAATCACGTGGGATGACCCACGTGCATGTTCAATTGGGCACTATTGGTTTGACTGATTAGTAGTCTCTGTTTTGAGTTTGTTTTTGACTCTTGTTTGTTGTAGTAGTTGCTGTTCCATATCGGAGGTTTTGACTGTTGTTAATTGTTCTATGTTTTGAACTTCAGATTTGTCCAACCAAAATTAACATCATGCTTTCTCTTCTTTCTTTTTTTTTTGTCTCAAACATGTCCGAATTAGCGGTTTGGTCCGAATCAGATAACGAATCAAACATGACATAAACTAAAAAATAAAGGATCTGACATCTGACTCGTATTAAATAAGAGATTGAGTTAGATCCAGACGTCGAGACAGCAAAAAAACAAACATGTTATAAGTCATGCATGACATACTATGTGTTGTAAATGTTGTTAAATTTAAACACTATTAGTCTATTAAGTATGGTAAACATCTCATGCCAGAATTAAAATGAGTTTGTTATTCAAAAAAAATTTATAAACCAATAAAAAAAAAACATCCAAAAACCATTTTTTCACATTTTTTTAAATGGTGTGTCCAAAAATACTCCCCGATAATCTTAAAGAGGCGAAACCATCCTCATGCGAAGGAACAGTAAGTTTTTACGTAGTTCTTTTACAGCGTAAAACGCGTTTAAAACGATCCTTTGATATTTCAAATTTAGACAATAAAATAAAACTTAAAGTTTTTTTTTTTGAAGCATAATAAAACTAAAGTTAATGCTATAAAATAAAAAACAACAGTGTCCAAATCTAATATACCTAACTAGCTTTATTATTTACAAAATTCTCCCAACTAGTAGAAAAGCCGGTGAATTGTACAGAACTAATTTACAATAATAAATTTTATAACAGCCTTTCCTGGTTTGTTTGGTTTTGCTTGAATCAGAAAGATTTTTATTTTATCGATAAAGAATTTTATGCCCACAAATTTTAAACTCAGGTCATTTGTACCATCGATCACCCAAACACATAGGCAATTTAAAAGATATTTATGAAATATATAGCGGAAAATCGGTATATTAAGCGCTCTGGAAGAGGGAATTAACAGAACAAGTTTGGTTGAATTGGGAACAGGTAGTGAATGGTGATAATATAATTACCATTGTAAGTTTGAAGCAACACATTCTAAAAGATTCTGGTTCGATCTTCTCTTCGAAAAAGGATAAAGAAGTTGTGAAATATAGATTGTGCTCAGGATTTCAATGCTTTGGTTGTCTTCGAGCAGGTATTAAAGAATACATTATATATACTCCAAAACGAAATCAGCAGCAGATTTACAAGATAATGCTGCTAATGCTACTGCTGTCAGGATTATATATATATATATATGAGAATCCAAGATCCTGTTTGCATGCCTTTTACTGAATTTGATACTGCCACAAATTGAGGCTGACCCAACTTAGGCCAAAATATAAATAAGAAAGTGTATAAGTGGTGGTTATCACGTGGAACACGTGGGTTCAACTCATGTTTCAAACTGGGCGCTGGGCAGTGTTGTATTGATTAGTAGTCTATGTTCTGAGTAGTTGCTGATGTGATATATTTACGTAGTGTAGGAGGTTTTGAATGTGTATTATTCTCTGTTTTGATTCTTACTTTAGTCAATGCAGCGAGCTTCTTCAACTTTGTCCGACCACAACTAAGTCAAGTACATATGACATATGTGTGTTATTTGGCTAGCTAGATGTCAAGTTTACAGTCATTAGAGCGTCGAGCAAATTATACCTATAGTAAGCATATTAAGAAAACAAAGGTTAGGGTAGCAAAATTTGTCCCTCTTTTTATCAGAACAATCGTTGCAAAAACAAAAATCAAACACAAAAACAATATCGGAACTAATGTTAGCTAACACTCTTGTCAGGGTTAGTTTTAAGGGTATTTCGATAAAGAAGGAAGGAACACTCTTGTGATTGCACATGACTACGTACATGAGGTGAGGGTGTCGGAACAAGTCTTACATGAGGTGAGGGTGTCGGAACAAGTCTTATACTGGGATCCAAGCTATTCTAAATTTGGAAAATACGGAAAATATCAAGTCTATTGGCTATTAGTGTTTTATGTTTTTTCCAAACCATCTTCTAAGATTTTACGGAAAAGAGATTGATTTTAAAAGAAATTAGGAATCCAAATTGTAATGTACGTAATTCGAAATTATACTGGTCTATCAGAAAAAGTAATTTGGATTAGTGTTTTGTGACAATTTTAAATTACGTTTTCTCATTATAGGATCCACGATTCTATCTATATTTTTAACACATGACTAAATCTAGTTATAATATGACATTCTGATCGCACTTTATTCGTTGACTAGTCAAACATAATTTTAGTTGGCGTCGGACGTTATTTAGATATACGTATATGTAGATTACACCATCAAACTTTGAATTTCTACGATATTTTCTAAATACTCAATATCATGGAACTTCACTTAGGAACTTAGAATTCTTACACTATCTAAGGTAACAAGCTAATATGTGATCACGTGCACCTGCCCACAAGTATCATAAACCTGTATTAATTAATTCATGGTGTTATATTCCAGAGGTCATATGACAGATCATGGGGATGGCATGATCATGGAGTAATCAAGGAAAGCGATCGAATCCCTGATCTTGTTGTCAGATAAAGATCCGACCTAAGTACTTATATGGCAGCATCACATGAACTGATGGGCATAAATATATAATATGAAAACTTCCAAAACTACGCATGGAAACACTTTGGTACGCACAGTTATAGTATTCATATAACATCAGTTTGGCATTTCAATTATAAACTAAAGTCTCCAAATTTAATAATATATATACCCAACTTTATTGCAAAATTCTTCTCCCAACTACATAATGTAGTACAAGAGAGTTAGTGCAATGTACATCTAGTTGGTACGTAAATGCTGATCTCATCAAACCCACGGATTTCATGCTGCAAAACCAGAACAACAAATAACTTCTCCCCCTAGATGGCATGAGACAGAGGATACTCTCGATGCATCACATCCCCACCATCTATGTCCCTGGCTTCGACTCCCTCATATTATTTGGCTTTTATATAAAGAACGAAGAGTGATGATTTCACTTCACATAAAGAACGAACAATCTAAAATCAACTTTTTTCAAAAGATGGGTGAATTCAAGTGTGGAAACCTTAATAGACTTGATATATCTGACAGTCTAACACGGTAACGATGAGCAAAACTTTGGGTCTCAGCAATTAGCTAGAAACCGTGGAATGACTCTTAGGTGCCACAAATCAGCAACTAAAATATTCCTAACTTAAAAGCAGAAAACCTTGGAAAGACTATTCTCTAGGTAACATATCTAAGGAAAAAAAATCATATTTGCTCAGTCTCATAAAAAATGAGTCTTTCGGTTTTACTTGATTCTCGAAGTAGGCGGAATATGTTTTTTCATCTGGATGGATAAACTAGTTAGGAACTGATAAATTTTAAAATCATATTATCATTTTAGGAATTCGTATAAAATGTTAAAATTTTACAACAATGAACGACATCGTTAGATATATCAGAATAATATATATAAAGAACTGAATTGGAAACAGTTCTACCACGGACAACTACGAGGGCAGAATCACAGGTTCAACAAGTTGTCCTTAACACATAGTTCGCAGGTATATTCGAGAAGAGCAATGCTAAACCCCAACGGGTAAAGATGTGTCTAGGATAAGACTGCCCGATATAGCTTGTATAAGTACAATACAAACTACTCACTCTTGAACTTAGCAACAGGGAAGGAAGGGAAATAAACACTTAAAAGCGCAAAACAAAGCGAGAAGATGGTGAAAAGAAGAAAGGATAGTAGCCGCTTCTGGGATGGATTTCAACTCTGAAAACGTTTTGTATTTAGAGGAGAAAAGAAACCTTTAGGGTTTCGGATTTCTTGTAAATCAAGTTTTCCCAAGATAAACATAAAAAGAACCCCTTTAGGGTTTCAGATTTCTTGAAAAAATATTTTGGTAAAAATAATAGATCATGGTTGATGTCTTTCACATTCGTAGGCCCAATATATAAGTTAGCCCATATATTGTTTGCCCACCCCATTCCACCCTCTAGTTTTACATACTATCCATTTGAGAATAGTTATATAGTGGACAATCCCCCACATGAATGAAATCTCGGTAAAAGCGAAAAAATCAGAATGCGGAAAATACCATATAGGCAAAGGTGTCCATCAGGTCTTGAACCTTTACTTAGTGAGAAGTTACCGAAACTACTTGCTAGAAACAGTGAAAGCGATATCTTGAACTGCTAGCTGATGCAATTTGTGATAACAGCCACACATGATATCCTCCTGGCGTTGCTAAGTTCATTCTGTTATGTCCATTTTGGCCCTGTACGTAGCCCGTTTCTCAGAATGCTCTAAAGAATTCGCTCAAATTCTTATAGCAAGCGGCCCACTTCCTCATTCAGATAGGTGAATTCTATCAAGAGTGTTACTGCTACACCCCACTTCAATCTAAAATTGAAACTATAGAACTCATTAAGACTTCTTAAAAGTCATCCTTCACATGCAGTCACACTACCACAGCAATATACCATAGGAGGGACAGAGAATGTAATTCTCTTGATAGTGCATACCTCATTGAACCTTCGTCTTGGGATCTCCAGTCAGTAAGGTTGAGTATCCTTCATGGTAATTTTATTTTATGTGCTTAAGTCCCATCCCCCTCGATGCAACACTAACTATCTCTTTAGACAATCATTTCTTCAAAGGATCTGCAATATTCTCCTTAGACCTTACATGGTCAACGGTAATAACGCCAGTAGAGATAAGTTGTTTCAAAGAATTATGTCTCCTATGAATATGTATAGACTTCCCGTTATAAAGATTGTTCTTAGATCTAGCTATTGCAGAAGTACTGTCACAGTGTATAGATATAGATGGCACAGGCCTATGCCAAAGAGGAACATCTTCTAAAAAGCATCTTAGCCATTCGGCTTCCTCTCCTTCTTTATCTAACGCAATAAACTCTGATTCCATAGTGGAACGAGCTATACATGTTTGTTTGGAAGATTTCCAAGAAATAGACGCTCCTGCTAGAGTGAATACATACCCACTCGTAGACTTAGACTCCTCTGAGTCTGCTATCCAGTTTGCATCGCAAAATCCTTCAAGGAGGACAGGGTATCCTTCATAACTCAAACAGAAGGACATTGTGTACTTTAAGTACCTCAGCACTCTAATAAGTGCATCCCAATGCATCTTCCCTGGATTACAAGTATACCTGCTTAACTTACTCACTGCATAAGCAATGTCTGGTCTCGTACAGTTCATCAAATACTTCAGACTTCCTATGACTCTTGAGTATTCAAGTTGGTTAACTCCCTCACCCTTATTCTTCTTGATATTACAAGAGGAATCATACAGAGTACAAGCAGGTTTACAGTTAAACTGATTATATTTCTTAAGTATAGTTTCAACATAATGAGATTGACTCAAACTATAGCCATTAAAATTCCTTTTAATCTTCATCCCTAAGGTTACATCAGCAAGGCCTAAGTCTTTCATGTCAAAGTTCTCATTCAGTAATTTCTTAGTGGAATTAATAACATCCATGTTTGTACCTAGTATCAGCATATCATCACACAGGCATCCTTAACAAGTTTAGTGTAAACACACTTGTCAGATTCATTAATCCTAAAACCACTAGAAATCATCATATGATCAAATTTTTCATGCCATTGTTTAGGTGCTTGTTTCAAACCATACAAAGATTTAATCAGTTTACACACTTTATTTTCACAACCTTTCACTACAAAACCCTCGGGTTGTTTCATGTAAATTTCCTCATCTAATTCACCATTTAAAAATGTTGTCTTTACACCCATTTGATGTATCTCTAGGTTATGGACAGAGGCTATAGCAATTAACATCCTAATGGAAGTAATTCTAGTCACGGGTGAATAATTATCAAAGAAATCTATACCTTCTTTCTGTTTGTATCCTTTAGCTACCAACCTAGCCTTGTATTTATCAACAGTTCCATCTATATTACGTTTTCTCTTGAAGATCCATTTACAACCTATGGCCTTACACCCTGGAGGTAAATCTACAATCTCCTAAGTACCGTTTTGTTGGATGGAATCCATTTCACAAATGGAGGCTTCTTTCCACCATGGAGCTTCAGAAGAAGTCATGGCTTCTCTATAAGTCTATGGCTCAGACTCGGGTAGGTATATAATGCAACCAGGATAGGTTTTCTCATTTCTAACCCTTTTACCTCTTCTAGTTTCAAATTCAGGTGCATATACCTATAAAGGTAATGACTGACTGGTTGAAGGAGGTTCATCTAAACATCTCTTTCAAGAACCAAGTTTCAAAAGAAAAACATTCTCAAAGAACTCTGCATCCTTACACTCCATAATAGTATGCAACCCAATGTCAGATATTTCAGAACTCACAACCATAAACCTATAAGCACTAGTATGCTCAGGATACCCTCTGAAGACACAATCAACAGTTTTGGGTCCTATCTTAGTTCACTTAGGAGGAGGTATGGCCACCTTTGCCAAAAAACCCCACACTTTGAAGTAAGCATAAGATGGTTGTCTACCTTATTCGATCCTTTAAAGGGTACTCTATTCAGGATATAACAAGCTGAGTGGATGGCCTCCCCCCACAAGTTTGCAGGTAATCCTGAACTAATCAATATGACATTCATCATATCCTTAAGGGTACGGTTCTTACGTTCAGCTACACCATTGGATTGAGGTGAATAAGGGGATGTTGTCTCATGTATTGTGCCATGTTCTTCGCAGAAATATCCTACAGGAATTTCATATTCACCACCACGGTCAGACATAACAGTTTTAATAGTAGCATTCAATTGGTTTTCAATTTTGAGTTTATATATATTAAAGGCTTCTAAGGGATCGTCCTTCCCTTTAAGAAAATAAACATGACAGTACCTTGTACAGTCATCTATAAAAGTGACAAACCACTTCTTATCACCTCTAGTTTGAACTTACTTCATATCGACTAGGTCAGAATGGATTAATTCTAAGGGTTTAGAATTTCTATGGACATTCTTACTGAATGATTTCTTAACATGCTTAGATTCTACGCAAATCTCACACTTATGATCCTTTTTCAATAGTGAATTTAGGTACGCAGCCTACGCTAGCCAATTTATGCATTGATTTGTAGTTTACATGACCAAGTCTACCATGCCAAACATTCAATGACACACACATATAAGCAGAAGAATCATTCATATTTATTTCATCAGATTTTACATTAAGCTTATATAGACCCTCAGTCTTATAACCCTTACCACAAACTCTTTGCCCTTAGTTAATACAATTTTTCCAGACTCAATTACAACTATAAAACCTTTATCATCTAAAACAGAACAGGAAACAAGATTCTTGCAGATATCTGGAACATGAAAAACTTCATTCAATGTGAGAGTCTTGCCAGATGTAAGTTTCATCCCGACCTTTCCCTTTCCTGCAACCTCTGCTGCAGATGAGTTATACGTATAGAGTTTCTCGCTTCCCCTACCTTATGATGGGAGGTGAACAAGTCTCGGCTTCCACATACATGCTTGGTAGCTCCAGAGTCTACCCACCAGTCCCTCACATTTGTCACCAGATTAACTTCAGACACCATAGCAGAAAACTTGTTCTTATTCTCAGCAACCAAGTTAGCATTATTCTTCTTATTAAGGTCCTTACGTTGTCTACAGTGAATTTCCATATGACCACGATTTCCACAGACATAGCAAGCACCCTTAATCTTAGTAATGCCATATTCAGGTTTACGAAACATACCTTTGTGAGGACCATGCTTAGGGTTGCGTTTGTTGTTATCACCTTTTCTGAATTTGTGTTCAGTCATATGAGCCTTATTTGTCATATCTATTGCAGACGAAACATTCTTGTCTTTGTTGCATAACATTTCTTCAACTTGAATCTTCTTTCCCAATTCAACGATGTTGATTTCACCAGTTTCATGCCTCAATTTTCTTTTGTACTCTGACCAAGAAGATGGTAACTTCTCAATTACCGCAGATACTTGAAAAGTCTCATCAATGACCATACCTTCAGCAAGAATCTCGTTGATGATTTGTTGAAGTTCAAGGAATTGATCAACAACAGGCTTATCATTCGTCATCTTGAAATCCATAAACTTCGCTACCAGAAATTTCTTGCTACCAGTAGTCTCTGCCTGGTACTTTGCTTCTAACACAGTCCACAAATCATAAGCACTGAAATTTTCTTTAGCATTATAAAAATCATACATCGCATCTTCCAAACAGTTTTAATATGATTTTTAGCCAGATAATATTTCCTTTTGTAAAACGTTTTATCATCTTCAGTAATATCTCCAGTATTCATCAAATCATCAAAAGGAACCAGTATTGTGTCTAAATCATGAAAACTCAGGAAAAACAGCATCTTGGATTACCATCTCTTGAAATCCTTTCCGTTGAACTTCTGTGGTTTTTCAACATCGTTTTTTCCCATTGTTACGAGATAAAAGCAAATGTGTTAAGATTGTTGGAATCTTGCAACAATGAACAGCGACGTTAGATGTATCATAATAATATATATAAAGAACTGAACTGAAAATAACTCTACCACAGACAACTACGAGGACAGAATCACAGGTTCAACAAGTTTTCCATAACACATTAGTTCGCGGGTATACTCGAGAAGAGCAATGCTAAACCCCAACGTGTAAAGATGTGTCCAGGATAAGACTGTCCGATATAGATTGTATTAGCACAATACAAACTACCCACTCTTGAACTTAGCAACAGGGAAGGAAGGGAAATAAACACTCAAAAGCGCAAAACAAAGCGAGAAGATGGTGAAAAGAAGAAAGGATAGTAGCCGCTTCTGGGATGGATTTCAACTCTGAAAACGTTTTGTATTTATAGGAGAAAAGAAACCTTTAAGTTTTTGGATTTCTTGTAAATTAAGTTTTCCCAAGATAAACATAAAATGAATCCTTTAGGGTTTCAGATTTCTTGTAAAAATATTTTGGTAAAAATAATAGATCATGGTTGATGTCTTTCACATTCGTAGGCCTAATACATAAGTTAGCCCATGTATTGTTTTCCCACCTTCCACCCTCTAGTTTTACATACTATCCATATGAGAATAGTTATATAGTGGACATCCTTCTCTAGATTACCCAATGTGGGACTAAACTAAAGAGTTTCATTCACTCAAGGAAATAAGTGAGCATCCAAGACAAAAACCATTTAGTTTAAAACTCATTTTCTCCAACATAAAATGCTCCTATTCGAGAAACCAATTTAATAAAGTATCCCCAATAGTTATTGACTTTAATGAATTTTCCTCACGGTTAATTAGTAATTCTGTCAGTTGGTCATTTTTTCTTTGATCAAGTTATATATCGTGAGAAAATATGAGATTTGACATTTCAAATTATATCAATGCCCATACTTTAATAGATGTTAGTTTTAACATTCTATCAAAACTTTTTTTATCACATTTTTTAAATTTATCAAGCCCGGTTCAGGATTGTTTAGGGGTCGTTACATCATTTCCCATAAAGGTTCATCGCTCTCGAGTGTTTTGGGATTTTTAGTTGGTGCGGATTTAACCTTCTACACTACTTTTAAGTTTCATCATGCCTGGTTTAGGATCGTTACACCACTTTCAGGTTCGTTAAGACTAATTCAGGATTATCACATCGCTTTCAGGATTGTCGAACCATTTACCCCCACCAAGGAGATACGGACAACTCAGTCCAATTCAACCGATTCAAAGATTTTTATAACTTTTTTCATATGAAATAACTGCCGCCTAGTCTTTAGCAAGTTGTTAACCATTTTTTAAAAAAACAAGATGGAAATTGTGGGGATACTTTATTGCTTGGAAAAAAATCCAGTAATATTTTATTAATTATAAATTATGGATAAGAGTACTTTATCAAATTCTATTATCATTTTTTTAAGCAAGGTCGAGGTAATTTTATTAAAGAATAGGAGGGTAAAAACCTGAGATTCAAATATAGATAAAATAGTATGCTACGATATTTTTGTGTCACTACCTGTTTGGATATTATTTAAGAAGTTGATTTTTAATTTTTGAAAATAAAAAAGCAGAAGTATTTGGATACACAATTTTAGAATAACTTGTAAAAATATATAAACTAACATTTTATAAAGTAAAATATTTTATTTCTTATTTCTGCTTCACGTAGAAAAATCATAGTCTGTAGGCTGTAGCACCTCGTTTTACGATTGTATCTGTACATGAATTCCGAAAGGCAATGCTACGTGTTATAACTTGCATTAGAATAAATAAGTTAGATAAAGTTTTTTTTTTTTGGAAGATTTTCTGATCTGGCAGGATTCTTACAAAATGATCGAATTTTGTGATCATTTCTAGATTTCCTTGAGAAAAAATCTCAAAACTGTTTAGATCCCAATAATTTCCGATTAATATATACTAAATCATGTGAAATGCTCCAATTCTTTTTACTTCTTTTTTTGATCTCTATTGCCAAATTCTTCTCACTACAAAGGAGAAAAACACACAAGAAAACAAAACAAGACCACTACTCACTAATGCCCACAAGCCACAAAACCTTCATCTTAGACATATGTTTTTGTATTCTTCTCACGTGAAGTCCGTGTAAGTAAATTCCTCTCTTCACCATTCAAATACTCACCATTCAACAACATACAGTAATAGTAGTACTAGTACTAAAAATGAGTATATAAGACCCCTTTCCACAACTAACCCAACTCAGGAATCCCAACTGATTCCATCTCCAACATATCAGAGAAGCATCCTCGATCAGAATTTACTAGCTAGTACTAAAAACGGTCGATCCATCGATCACGAATCATCGGAAGAAGCCGCAACTACTAGCACTAGTACTACTACTACTAGGAGATCATTTTGGTTAGATAAAATATCATGAAGAACAATACATCTAGTTTGGTTTCATCTTCTTTCTTGATGCTAAGATGGGGTAGTGCTCCTGATATAGCTGCCTCTAGTCTCAGTGCACTTTTTCTCACTTCTACCTTGCCAACCTCTGCACTTCTATTACTAGTATCCATTTTCGTATTCTTCATCCAAATCCAATCCAAAAGCAGCAGCAAACATAAATCTAGCTCTTTTCCGCTACCACCGGGACCGGCTACTTCGTGGCCGATCGTGGGTAATATCCACGACTTGTTTCTCAAAAAGCCGGCTTTCCGATGGATAGAGAGGCTTATGAAGGAGATGAATACCGATATTTTAAGTGTTCGTTTTGGAAATATCCATATAATTCCAGTGACTTCACCTGAGATTGCTAGAGAGTTTTTGAAAAAACAAGATGCTAATTTTGCGTCGAGGCCTATCACAATGGGCACGGAATATTCAAGCCGTGGATTCTTATCAGTTGCTGTCGCACCATTAGGAGATCAATGGAAGAAGATGAGAAGAGTGGTGGCTTCTGAACTTATGTCTCCTTTGAGACTCCGATGGCTTCTTGACAAGAGATCCGAAGAAGCCGACAACCTTGTTCGATACATCTACAACCAATGCGTCGACAACAACGAAAATACTAGTACTAATGATGTTGGTGGAGTTGTGAATGTAAGGAAAGTTTCAAGAATGTATAGTGGAAATGTCATAAGAAAATTGATGTTCAATATGAGGTATTTTGGTAAAGGAAGAAAAGATGGAGGTCCCGGTGTCGAAGAAGAAGAACACGTACAAGCATTATTCAATGTTCTATCTCTACTCTATGCATTCAGTGTAGCAGATTTTATGCCAAGTTTGAGATGGTTAGATTTAGATGGTCACGAAAAACTCATGAAGAAAGCTTCAAAGATTGTTAATAGTTATCATGATCCTATAATTGATGACAGAATCAGACAATGGAGATCAGAAGATGGTAATAGATTCATCAACAAGAAAGAACCAGAAGATCTCCTTGACGTCCTCATTTCTCTCAAGGATGCTAATGGGAACCCCCTGCTGTCGACCGATGAAATCAAAGCTCAATCTGCGGTAAGATCCTTCATCCTGGTACATGAATTGACGTAAGGCTACTCCGAATGCATGGATCATATCTATATGTATCTATATATATATATAATCAACATTTGTAGTCTTTGATTCTTAAGGCCATGCAAACACGTACATACGGAAGATTCAAACATGAAGGCTTTCTTTGACCATTCCACAACGAGTTTGACTTGCTTGACCAAAACTCATTGACACTTGTACAAATCTTCATATACAATTCTTTAACCAGTTCTCATTTTTAATGCAATTGTTTGTTGTTATTATATTTTTTGATTAATTATGGTTTTTAATTAATTATGGTGTTTCTTTTCTCTAATGTGCAGGATTTGATATATGCATCAGTAGATAATCCATCAAATGCAGTTGAATGGGCACTGGCAGAGATGATCAACCAACCTGAACTACTCCAAAAAGCCGTAGAAGAAATCGACAGGGTCGTCGGAAAAGACAGACTTGTGCAAGAATCAGATTTCCCACGTCTAAATTTCGTCAAGTCATGCGCTAGAGAAGCATTCCGTCTCCACCCAATTGCACCGTTCAACCTACCACACGTCGCGATAAACGATGCAGTTGTGGCTGGGTATTTCATCCCAAAGGGAAGTCACGTAATTCTAAGTCGCACAGGACTTGGCCGTAATCCTAAAGTGTGGGACGAACCCCTCAAGTTCAAACCCGAAAGGCACTTGGATGGATCGGGTGAACAGGTGGTTGAGCTAGTCGAGAACGATCTACGTTTCATTTCTTTTAGCACCGGACGGCGTGGATGCATGGGTATCCCACTTGGGACGTCAATGACAGTGATGCTGTTGGCTAGGCTTCTTCAAGGGTTCAGCTGGAGTGCACCACCAGACGAGACGATCGAACTCAGTGAGTCCAGCCATGATCTGTTCTTGGCTAAACCGCTTTGTGCTCTTGCCAAGCCACGGCTGCCTATGCACCTTTACCCTACTATTTAGTAGTTTCTCTTCTGCTCAGTACGTGCAGGAAATTATTTTATATAGATACTTTGTCTTTTTCTTTTCATTTTTCCCTTTAAATTTTTTAATTTTTATTTTAATTTTTATTTTATTTTTGTAATTGTTGCATTTTCTTGATCCGAGAATCGATCAAGATGCATTGTATTGGTTGATGGAGTTGTGAAGAAATAAAAAAACAATAAATTCATGAACTTTATAATTGCCGTCTTCTTTGGTTATATATATATTGGTTTTTAGTAAATGGAGGCAGGTAAATTTACTGTGAGAAAGCAATGTACTAGGCATGATGCACGTTGGCATTGACACTATAATGAGGTTCCGGAAAAACGTACACACAACCATATTAATAAATAATTTTTTAATAAAATAGTAAAATCTTCGGATAATAATATTGATAAAACAAAATATAAGACCGGAGACATCAGAGTGAATGAAAAAAAAATCAAATAAATACATACTTTAGCAATCAATTGTAAGATACAACATGGTTATAGGTTCATTGGTAAATCTCATCTTCCACACTGGTTTCATAAATGGTGAGTTGAGACTAAAACTCACCATGGCAAATTTACATACTTTACAAACAGAAACATTAATCAAAAGGAAAAACAGACCCCTTAAAACTCCTAGAGTTAACTCATATAGAACAACATTTTCCGGGATAAAGAAGAAAAAAGGTTGGTGTAGATAGAGATCTTCTCAAGACAGGAGCAATAACGTTTTCTCACGATAGCTGAAAATGATGCTGCAATGTGGGTTACGTTAGTCAGATCCTGGCTTAGAGGATGAGGACTCCTCCAACAACAAAAATTACGTATACGAGGGTGACACCCAAATTTGATGAGTATATTTACAGGCCAAAAAAAGAAACTTCCAAGAGAAAGAGGAGAGATTTCACAGTGGATCATTTTTGGCTGGATCAAGCATGTCATTCCCTTTATCGGCGTCTTTCTCTTGCCCAGGAACTTCAGAAGCAATGCAGGCGTCCTGATTATCATTTGGTGGTTGTTCATCACTCTCACCGTCATTAGCTGCCTGTGGTAACACAGCGTTAGAGTTTGGGCAGCTGGCTTGAAGCTGCTCCTGCTGCTGCTCATGCACCAAACTCCTAAGCCCATTTTGCTTTAGATAGGTTTCCAATGGAAGACTTGCCTCCTGGAGCAGACTGACCATGCTCACACGTTCTGACATGCCTGCTGTTGCTGCAGCTACAGCTTGCAACTCTTCTGAGCGGTGATCAGGATGAGAGTTCAAGTCGATCTGACCATCCTTTCCACTCTCAGTCAAGTCTTTCTCAATGTGGGTTTTACTCTCACTTGCTGACTCTGATTCATCCGCTTGGCAGGCTTCACGGTTCTCTGAAACATCTAGAGGAAAAACTATGCATCTCGATGCACTTTCCACTTCTATTTCATCCCTAGAACTTTCCACATTGCCCTTATTCCTCTGTGCAATTTCGGCTTCCTTCTCTGACTGTCGTTTCTTTTTTCGCAACATGAGAGTTTTAAACCGACGCTTCACAGTCGTACACACGTTGCAAGTGCAAGTAGCTTTATGCTTGGGGCCCTTCCCGCTTGGCGGCTGGATGCAAACAATGCATGTGCAACCAGGACGATGTCGTGGGTGTCTAGTCGTGGTCGTGACAGATGGTGCACCTGCAGTGTCATCACCATTCTTACTTCCAAGGACCGTGGCACTAGCTAAGGTAGCTAAGGTGTCTAAGCCAGAAGGCTCGTGTTTTTGACGTGCCTTATCACTTGTTGAGATTCTCTGCATCTTAAAATCTGTAGGACATTCAGTATAGTGCGAGCAACATAAGGATCATTGAGATTCACTACCAAAGTTACTATACAACCAAAAGATAATACGTGATAAGAAGATAGTTGTAACAAATACAAAGATTCACCCACCATGGTAGGTAAATGCCTTCATACAAATCCCACACCCAGATGTATTCCAGAGAATTGAGTAAAACC
The DNA here is from genome assembly GCA_023531435.1 of Papaver californicum. Lineage (NCBI taxonomy): Eukaryota > Viridiplantae > Streptophyta > Magnoliopsida > Ranunculales > Papaveraceae > Papaver > Papaver californicum. Next base: position 63,101 of record JAJJMC010017117.1, read on the forward strand.
ATTTTTCAGCACTTAGCTATTAATGGTTTTACTCAAGCCAAGCAGGCACAAAAAGTGTCCTTGCAGACAAGAACTGGCTCACAGGGCCATGTAAAGCCTTATCCTAATGATTGATGCAAGTAAGTTATTCCTAAACGCGAGCATATGTTTTCCATCTTATCAGTACATCCAGTAGTTATAAGATGCATTTATCAAACTATAGTTATTCCGTATTCTTTTATCTACCTTATAATTCTATTATTCTGCATTAAAAGCCACACTAAACAACAATAACGAATAATTTCTCTAAACCTCATACAGTAGAAACGTCAAAAGTACCATATCATACAAAAAGAACAAAGATGCATCGTACCCATGTCAAGTCTGAGAAGATGCTCCAATTCCTTGGGAGTTAACTCATCAGGTCCACAACACGTACACCTGCAAGCATGGAATGTCGCACTATATACTCAGACAGCAAACCCTGTCTGTAAATCTGTAATTCCCCGGTCCCTAGTTTCCTACTTTCCTTATTAAAATATACATGCACACACCTAATAAGTTGATTCTGGGGAGCATAAAATTGTACACAGAAATAATTTAATCTCCATGCTAAGTTAATCATTATGACCAGTAGTAACAGCATTGAATGATAATCAATTCAAGAACATAAGTAACTGGAAAGCAAGTTTTCCTTGTAAAACAGTATACAAGGATGACTTACATCATGTGTATCTCAAGGTATGTATGAAACATACCACATACATGCAAGTCATCTCAAAGAAAATCCATATTATGGTTGAAAATGGTCCTAAGATAGATACTGTACATGAGAAACCAGTCTTGGGTTTCTTGTCTTTACAACTATAGCTACTTCAACAACACAAGAGCTATGAAATTGTTTAGTGTGAGAAGACCTACTATATTCCATCCCAAAAAGATGCCAACTTCTTCCCCGAGCAACAGCAATGGCAATGTAAATTCCTATCTAATTCAAATCTACACCTTCACCTCCCCTCTTGTAGAGGAACTATGAAAGAAAAAAAAATGTTGGTCCAGTATTTTTCCTCCCGTTTAAGTGTTTAATACACATTCTCCAGAAAACAATGAATTCCCATTACTAGCCCACTAAACCGCACGACAAACTTCGTACAGAACAGGGTATATCACTGTCACTGACCTTTTGGTATCCCAAGCATTATCTGCACATGTCCACTTTGGAGGGAGAAGAACATCTATAGGCAACCTTCGCCACTTACTGCAATTGTCACACTGAGCCCATTGAGCCTGTACCCTGTAATAAAAATTTCATGTCATGCAGCCTTAGGAGGATAAATACACATCAATCCCTTAAAAAGAAAATGATGCAGAGGATGAACTAGCATCAGGAGTAGCAGAAACTGTCCCTATATGTCCCCTCTCTGGTTCAAAGTTGCACGTACACAAGGGTGTCACCGGTAAGGTCTCAAAGGTCATAAACTACCAAGTCAAATGACCATGGCCATCTGTCATGTAAGAATGGTACCGTTTAAGCGGATCACATTTTCGTCCAAAAGATCTTTAAGACACAAAAATAAAAAAGATTACCCCCATTATTGCACTCTGATGTACATGATATAAGTGGGAAGCTACTATTTTTGAATTAAGAGCCTCCCGACATGCTAACACAATTGACTAAGACCAAATTCTCATCTTAACGTATATAGCCTACTAAACTACTAAGTATGCATATCATTTCAAACACTATTGCTCATTTATATAAATTCTTACCCAGCTGCCCCAGATGTGAAAATAGTCCTCTTTCCAAAAACTGGGGGCTCCTGCATTACAAAATATAAAATATAATTTAGAAGTGATATGTAGAATATCTTATGACAGCACATAGGAGTTTGTACAAACAAAGACAACAAATAGTTTGAGGAAAAACTTCAAAAATGTCTTACTTCGTACTCTTCAAACTCGTGATCCTCAATAAAGACAATACTAGGCTTGATGCTAGGGGGTGGACGGAGCAAATCATGTGCATCTTCCCATGTAAGTTTCAGTTCCAATGCAGCTTCACTATCTATAAGCAGCCTCTTGCCCTTAGACCCAATATTACGACTCCTTTTCCTCTCTGGAAGCAGCAGATGCTGAAGCTGCATTCCGTCATTTGATCTTTTCCCCTGCTTCTCGGTTTTATGCCAGCTAAAATCACCACCAATACGAATATGTTCGGACATGGCATTTAAGTGCGGCTCTGTGCTCCCTTTCAGTGACTGGAGGAGGCCAGCATAACCGCTTGCTACTGGTAGGTTTTCGATAACATCCGGAAAGAAAGAGGCATTGGCAAGTGCACCATTTGCGATTGCAGCAATTTGACTATCCTGTTTAGTCCATATTTTAGATGTTAATTGAATATGTTAGTGTAGACCAAAAAAAAAAAGAATAAACAAAAAAAATCTAACTCACTTAGTGCGTGGTCATATATATTATGGCAAATTACCTGCAGATTCACAGAGTTTGATGCCTTACGGAACCCCATAACAAGTTTTCCTTCAGGATCTATGCGGCTAAATGTTACTGCAGCGTAGAAGGTTTAAATTAGAAAGAACAGAAACAGTTGTTGTATTTTATTTTTCTTCCAAATATTGATGATAATAAAATGAATAAGTCAATACCAGTATCACCGGCTTGTAATTGCATGGACTGTATGCAAGGTGTCACCCCTTCTAAGACGTACATCCTGCTGTTATTATTAGGCCAAAATCTGAACTGAAACAGCCAGTCTTTTCCCTTTGCATCTTGAATCCTTATAGGAACTCCTTCTGGTTGAGAAATAGGAGGAAGATACGCCTGGATATAGTTGAGTTGGACAGATTTATAACCAAACAAAACCCTGAAAGGTTTCTCCAAAAAGTGAAAGTACATCAAGGACAGAAAGCTCAAAAGAAGGAAGTTTGGGTAACGCTCACCTCTGCACATGCTTTTGGAAGAACTAAGCGACCAATTCGACCCGCATCACTGGCACTTAGAATTTTCTCAAACAAAGGCACAATTGTAGAATTCGAACTTAAATATATCAGTTAAGGGAGCCAATTTGTTCAATAAATGGGTAACATGAAGAGCAGCTAAATTAAACTGCCATGAAATCATATAAAATATTAAATATCACAACTAAGGATACTCTCCAGATATCTGCTTTAATTCTTCTTCAGTAATCCTTGGCCAATAGCGTGGGAGTAATTGGTTTCCTCCCCTTCCTTCAACAGGTGGTCTTGCAACACGTACATTTGGAAGAAGATGAGGGGATCTTTGTCCATGCAGATATGAAGATGGTAATATGTTAAGATCTCTTCCTTCAACAGCCGAAACAGAAAGGGTGAGTGCAAGATTTGTGTTTCTTGAAGGAGCACCCAACATTTCTTTAATGTTGACTTGTTTGATAGTTTCACATGAACCGATGGACACTTGATTTAAGTTTGAAAAGCCTGTGGACCAGACTTCCCCAAAAGGGACTTGCTCTCTTTTGATTTGCCCATTTGAGTCATTCCTTAGTGATTGAAGCAAGCTGATTTGGCCATCAACCTCAACATTTTTTCCCATTTGCAACAGTTTTCCCATATTAATGCTAGGGCCTTCCACTTTATTTTCAATTGAGTCAGGTCTGATTGCCCTTGCATTCTTTATTAGTGTCTTAGCAAACCCATTCTGATTTTCATGAATTTGCGTCTGCATAAATCAACAAAAAAAAGAAACGAGGTATGAAAGCGAGATCAATAAAGAAGCACAGTCATTAGAAGAGTGGTGCAACTACATCAAGTATAATTCAACCCAGAAAACTTTAACGCCGTAGTCTGTGTCTTAACATGCACATGTATGTAACTTTTTGAGTAATATTCAACTTACAGAGGAATATTTCAAATTCTTTGTGCAGCTAATACACTCTACACCCCCATCATCAAGTAATCCAAGCAAAGACTTTGAAGCGATACATCCACAATGAAGACGCTGCATTGTTTGAAGTTCATTCAAATGCATGGAGTCAAAAGTCAAGAATGAATAGAACAAAAATAAAGATACATAACAAAAGCTTAGGAGACTACGAACTCACTCACCTTACCACATGAAATGCACTCCCTCCAACCAGATTCTTTAGCGTGAAATGCATCACAGTAAACTGATTGTTCATACGCAAACCTGAAATAAATCATGAAGATAACTAACATGAAAAACGTGAATTCAACCTACCACTACAATCTTGCATTTCACTGTTAAATTTAACAGTTCCACATGTCAAGCAATGGCGAAGAAGTAAGGGGATGCGTCTTCCTTCATCCTGGAACCGGAACTCATTTCATGAGAAATGTTCCTAAGTCGTGGAACAGGTAGTCAGAAAGGTTCCGTTCCTCGGTTCATGAAAGATTTGTCCCAGGTTCTACGTCAAAGGCATCTATCATGGAGCTGATTCCAGATTTCCCTATCTATAAAAGTACTACATAGTATAGTGTTAGCATTGTCATCCTTGTCTCATATCTGACCAGAAAAACTCTAGTACGAACAACTCCTTGAATTTCCATGGAACAGCTGGGAGCTGCAAGCATTGCGTTACGTAACAAAAAATCACTAAGGCCGAAGCAATTTGCGCAAAATCTCCATCATTTAGTATCTCAAAAACCTTCAAAAACTATGAAATTGCAGCTGAAGCATTGCTCAAGGGTAGTCCTCCTACTACCATTTGGATGGATAGATTAAAGACACAAAAGAATGGATAGATTAAAGACATCAAAGACACCCACCCTAGGTAATACCTACAGACAAGATCTATGAGTGAATTAAAAACGTCAAATTTGACCTTAATTAAACAACTAAATGTGGTATCTTTAGTGAAATCTAAAAATAGGAAATGTGGGTTTTGATTCATAATAATAATTATGAAAAGGGACCAATCTCTAATACAAACCAATTGAATCAAATAAAATTGGACTGGATTATTACCCGCAATTATGGCAGAGAATGGCGGAACCACCAGATCGCAAATCCCATCCTTTTCTCCACTCAAACGTAGTAGTCGTGGATGCAGAAGATGTAGATGTATCATTTCTATTCCTATTACTACTAGTAGTACATGAAACATTTGCACATACTTTGATTGACTCCATTTCTTCAAATCTCAAAGTGCTTCTCACAAATTAAGCTCAAAACATCACAATCTGCGCCACTTTACAGTCGTCACAACCACCACCAGCAGCAGCATCGTCTTCCTGCTGCTCCTCCCCATGCAAAGAAACAGAAAATTGTAGTTGATTAATGAATGAGAATTGATAACGTCGTTTTCAGGCAACCATACTCTGATGGGTACACTCCGCCCACCATTTCTTTATTATTAGTACAGAGAAGAGAGAGTAAAATGTTTATCCCATTTCCATCCAAACATACGACTACAACCAAACCAACTGCCCTCTGGTGTCTGTCTGCTGACTTGCGCTTACGTTGGGTCTGTTAACTGGCGATTATGCGGTTGTTATTGGATTTGATTTGCTAATTAGAAGTAAATAAAAAAAATCCTATAGAAAATAAAAAATATAACATGATCTTTTAAATTTAATAATTTTATAAAATAATATTGCTTTCGATTCAGGAAAAAGAATCACTGTATTATTTATTTTTGGTCCCAAAGCTATACATTCAAAGAAGTTATCCGGATCTACAGCGTTCACAGTTGATACGCATCGAATTGTAAACAGATTATGGGTTACAAATATCCTGACGAATGTTTAATACAATGTAGCTGCAGTAGTATTATTAGTTGGAGACGCTGCATCTTCTTCGTACTGATTTGATTTCTATGTAAGAATAAATGATTTAAGGCAATAATTAGATGAAGATAGATCCCAATAGTTAGATTTTAAGGTCAATATCGGAGTGCTGTGGGATCCAATCCAGAGATGTTGTTGTATGAACAAGGGGATGTTGCAGGAATAGGGGGAAACACGCTTGTTGGTTGGCTCCTCAACTTATTTATTGCGTCCTTTCTCTTTTCTTTTCTATATTAAAACAAAAAGACGAATACTCCTAATAAAAAAGATGCACAATGTATGTTTTCAAGAGCTTTAAAATGTCATCCCAAATATGTACTCAAGTGAGGTACCGCAAAAGTCACAAAAGAAGATTCAATTTGAAATCATATACATGAAAATAAAAATATAATCGGATATCATACTAAATTTCAATAATATATCGTATATAGAACTATCTTGTACCACAGAAGGCACAAAATCTTTGATTATATATTTTTATTGAAAAATCATTCGCGTCTAACCATTTATTATTCTGTTAATCAGCACTTTTAATATTAATAATTTACTCTAACACTGAGTTAGTTAAAAATCATGTGAATGACAAAATGACTTGTCATGTTCTCATTAGTTACCTCATCAAGCCCCACCAATCATAACCATCCCACGTATGTTTGTCAAACATGTTTTGTCGCCAACAGTCAGAATAATGTCTCTGCTTTTTGTCTCTGTATTAAAAATCTCAGCTTTTTCCCCTCCATTTTTGATTACGATTTGGAATTTGAATTTGAAAAATCAAAAATAAATACTAATAATAAAACAAAAACGCAACCAAATCTAAACCCAATTTGAAATTTGAAATAAAACCCTCATTTACATCATCTTCAAATCAGAAAAGGGGGATATAAACAGAGAAGAAAAACACAAAACCCTGATTCAAAAACCCTAATTACCTCTACCCCCTTCATTTCTACTTACTGTAATCTCAGTCCTAATACCATAAAGATTTGATCTTTATTGCCATTTTATATGAAAAATGTTTCATTTTGATTCAATTTTAGTTAGTTGATGAGGGTTTTTCAAAATTTCACAAAAAAAAACCCAATAAAGGTTCTTGATTTTTGAATTTTGAAGAAGAAGGAGACAATGGATGATCGAGTTACTAGTTCAAGATCTCTGTTGGATCCATCTCCTTCTGGCCTCAATATTGATACAAAGGTTGGTTGTTGTTCTATATTTTGTGTTTTTCTTTTTGGGGGTTTTAGTGAATTTGGGTTTTGATTGTTGGATTGATTTTGAAGGGAGAAAAAAGAAGTTATACAGAATTGGAAGGAGGGGGATATAAACGAATAAAATTGCGAGATCATGGAGATTCCGGTATGTTTGTAAATCAGTAGATTTTGTGCATTGAATGATTTTGTTGTGTTGATTCTATGTTGTTAGTACTAAATTATTAATGGAAGAGGGGGAGAGGAGCTAAAGAATGGGTTTGAGAGGTTTACTCTCTATGTTTCGTTTAAATTCTCGCCGATTATGATTAGGAATGTCGAATCTGTGTTAGTATAATGTGGCAGTATGCAAGTTTTTCTTGCTTCAATCGGGAAAGTTTTTAGACTTGTTGATGCTTTTCTTGCTTGTTTGGTTACATCTCTAGATTCACGGATACTGAAATGCGCTGAGCATTTTGCTGGCTGACCAGTAGTAGACTATCTCTCTATTTAGTATGACATTTACTTTCGTAATGTTGAAGAGAAATTAGGTACCTTTTACACGAGGATTAGCCGTTATTCCGGCGAAAGGCTACACTAGAATAAGCTTGTGCAAGTGCATTGAGCGCTCTATTGAGTATTAAACAGCTGGGTTCGAGAATATAGAAACTCCGGGGAGTTATTTCCTTTTTCTCTTTTCGCTTCCTGTGATTGTACCAAAATAATTGCCGAACAAGATGCACTCTTTATCATTATTGGGCCTCGCAATGTGCTTTTTACCCTTGTTGTGCAGGTATTGAAGCACATCTTTCAGAATCTTTTGTAAGCAAAGAAACCATGGAGCAGGTGCACTTGGACATAGTTAGAGAGACTTCTGAAATTTTAAACGCACCTCCAGCGATGGTTCCTGATGCATCACAAGCTTTGTCAACAAAAAGAGACACAACATCTCTTAGTCAGAGAAAATCCGACATTGTTAGTCATCCTACAGATCTCAACACTGAAGCCGAGATAGTTGACAACTCGGCTGCTGATATGGTTGCTGGTCATTTGGATCCTTATAGCCAGCATCCGTTGTACACGAAGTATCGAAAAATACATGGCAATACTGTTACCATCTCTAAAGATATGGGTTTGGATCTTAATGCTCTGGGTGTCTCAACTTCAGCAGAGCAAAATCCATTTTATCCTTACAGAATGTCTGATTATGTGAAATCTAAGGATGCTTCAGAATGTGGGAGTTGTACTGGTCCCTTGGAAAATGACTCGTTTAGAGCATGGAAAGCAATGAAAGAGAACAGCTTCCCCTCGTCTAAACATGGAGGCATACCACTACCTAAGGTACCAAAGCAAGGAATAAGGAAAACAAAAAATGATCTTAAGATAAAAATGGAGATTGCAAAGCGGGAACAAGTTAACAGGTTTGCGAAGATTGCTGCTCCAAGTGGTCTGCTCAATGGATTGAACCCTGGGATTATCAATCATGTAAGAAATAGTAAACAAGTTCACTCTATTATTGAGGCCCTAGTTAGATCAGAAAAAATGGAAAGTGGTACTCAGAGCAGGCCTGCCAGCCATTTGAAAAGAGGCGAGGAAACATATTATACAAGGAAAGATCCGGAAACTATGCTGGATTATGGAGCGTCACCATTTGGTCATTCCCTTGAGTCTGAACATACAAATGCCTCACTGGAGGGTACACATTTTTCAACCATGTACCAAATGGCTTCAAGTTCAGACCAGATTCATGGACACGGTTATCCAGACTCTGCCGAGAGAAGAATTTTTGGTCAAACTTCTAGCTTTTCGCAGCTTTCCTCACACTGCATGGATGAAAATGTCCAGATGAAGTTAACATCATCTGCTACTAATGGGTCTGAAAATATGAGCACTGTTACTAATGAAGATCCAGAAAACCATGCAAGTGAATTTTCTCTTTCTGTAAAAGGTATGTCTCAGTTATACCTGTAACTTCCCTTGTTCGTTACGATATTTTGAGGAAATGGGTTAGACATACTCAAACTGAATTAGATGTTTATCCTTAATGTTTCTTCCAGCTGCAAATGTAGCTTCTCAATGGTTGGACCTTCTTTCTCAAGACATCAAAGGACGTCTTGCAGGTGATAATCTACTCTTCAGAAATCTTACTACAGTCAGCTGAAAGAATCTTTAGCGTTTAAGTATAGTTAGTTATGAAGATTTTCGTTTTCTTAATGTGTGCAGCATTGAGGCGCAGTAAGAAGAGAGTTCAGGCTGTAATGCACACAGAATTGCCTTTCCTATTCTCAAGAGAGTTCTCATCCAATGAAGAAAATGACCCGTCCTCACATATGCATCGAGCAAGATGGAGTTCTATTTTTGATCAAATGGATAAAACACTCTCTGAAGAGGCAAATCATCTAGTAAGTCTTACAGTAAGAGTTTGTAATTGAAATAATTTTTGTTTAAAAATCATACATTTGGCTGGAATTGCTTTAGGAAGTCTGTTTGAGCCAACAAAATCTGACAACTATGTCCGCTTGAGCTTCGGTTTCAGGAAAGCGGATTGAACCAAATAAGACAAATGCAGTTGCATTGCGATCAGGGTCTGCGATGTGTCAACTTGTATGGTATGGATCTACTAGGCAGATCAGATAATGACCATAGGTACAACCTCAGTTACATTTCCATTCGACTCAATTAGATTATGCATTGATCATTATGCACCTATATCTTGTATAACTTCCTATTGTGGCTATTCTGTGTGCTTCACCAACTAATTTCTTTGAGATGAATTCTGCTTAATTGCCCATGCAGATTGAAGAAAGAAAAAATTGCAGTCAGGGCAGCTGCAGCTTCCATTTACTCAACCTGCAACATGGTGATGGGCACAGAAGATTCTTCCACTTTCTGACTGGTCTCAAATCTCCCATTCATAACCCTTCCACGACAAAAATCTAACTCATTTTGGAAATTTCTCTTTTCCGTGTTAAAGTAGAGAGCAGTTCAGCGCTCATGTAACCATTAAAAACAAAAATTGATGCTCATTTGAGTTCCAGGATTTGGTCAGTTTTTAACTCCTGGCCAGTGGATACTCGTTCCTCTTGTATGCGAAACTTTTTATTTTTTCCATTGTTGCGATAAAAGATCGTGGTAAACATAATGTGCTTTAAACAATGAGTTCATTAACTAGCAAAAAAAAGAATAAATATATTTTATTCGACTATTATTTGTTTCTCATTAGCTAGAGAACATATAATTGTTACATACTGATCATGACTATGGCCATTTATACAGCAAATAAGGCTTCGACCTATGTTGTCGAAGGCGCCTCAATATACTCTGGTTACCTCGACAACAGCGAAAATTAACTACCTTGATAACTATTATACAACACACTATACAGTGCACATTGGCTTGTAAAACTTGTAAATCATCCCTCTTTGGTAAGGATGAGTAAAACACTATATATTGTACTCATTTTCTTGGCTGAAAATGAGAGATGTAGTTAAGCTAAAAGAGGAGAAATGGACAAATACGGCTAACTGGAGTCAGAAATTAGGTTTCCGCAAGCTAAGCCATGGTTACCAACACAACAAATGTGTAATTCTGTCAGCCATGACTTAGCTAACTACTACAACCTAGTAAATTTTGCTACCATAGTAGTTGGTCATTGCTAAGTTGTAGCAAATTTTGTTTACTTGCTCACCATAGTGCTTGTTCTAAGTGGAACAAGGTGATAGAAAGGTTCATATCAAAGTTAGCTGGATGGAAGAAAATTTATTATCTACAGCAGCAGATAAAATCACCCTAATCAACAGTGTGTTAGTATGACATCCATTGAGGTTCCTCTAAGGCCAACTAAACCCCACCCCTCTCAAAAAATGGAAGTTGTATCACTAACTACAAGCCAAAGGGTATACATTCTTTAGCACCTAATACACATACATACAAGAGTTGATCACAAGATGCAAGTGATTGACATTAATGAACAAGTATCACATTCTCAACTGCCCCTGTATTCACATGAACTCCAACAGCAGCTACAATACTATAACAAGGTCTTCTGCAAAGATTAGTATCTCTATCTCCCATCAAAAAATATCTGAACTCTAAAAAATTTCATATGGCAGCACTCTATAATCATCAACAATATGAACAAGAAAACCGAAAAATTTCATCATATCCACTTGACCAAACATCTTATAAGCTTCTCCAAGTGATTGGAAATGGCGTAAGTGCAACCGTCTATAAAGCCGCATGTCTTCCTATAAACTCATCAGTTGTAGCAATAAAAGCCATAGATCTTGAACGTTCTCGAGCAAATTTCGATGACGTTCGGCGTGAAGCGAAAGCTATGACACTTTTATCTCATCCCAACATACTTAAAGCTCATTGTTCGTTTACAGTTAATCATCATCTTTGGGTTGTTATGCCATTTATGTCAGCTGGTTCTCTTCATTCTATTATCTCGTCTTCTTTTCCTGACGGACTAAACGAAGCTGCGATCGCTGTTGTTCTTAAAGAGACGTTAAACGCGCTTCTATACTTACATGATCAAGGCCATCTTCATAGAGATATTAAAGCAGGTAACATATTAGTTGATTCCGATGGGTCTGTTAAACTCGCAGATTTTGGTGTTTCTGCTTCAATTTATGAGCCGAATTCTTCTTATAGTTCATCTCATTCTTCGTCTTCGTCGAACTTGATGTTTAATGAAGTTGCTGGTACACCTTATTGGATGGCACCTGAAGTGATTCATTCTCATGTTGGGTATAGTTTTAAAGCCGATATATGGTCATTCGGCATTACTGCATTAGAACTTGCTCATGGTAGACCTCCTTTATCACATCTTCCACCATGGAAATCTTTGTTCATGAGGATCACAAACGGCTTGCGGTTATCGGATTATAACGAAACCAACAAGATGATGAATAACAATAAGATTAAGAAGAAATTCTCGAAGAATTTTAGAGACATGGTTGCTTCTTGTTTAGCTCAAGATCCATATAAGAGACCTACTGCCGAGAAGTTACTTAAACATCCTTTCTTTAAGAGCTGTACTAAGAGTGTTGATTTTCTTGTTAAGAATATGTTACAAGGCTTACCCACTGTTGAAGAAAGGTACCGAGAAGAAAGTGTGAGGTTTCATCGTCCGATACCCTCTGTAGTCATCGATGAAGAACCGCGTGTAACCGATCCACAACACGAAGAAACGGATAACGAGGATGATTCTTTGGTGGTTAAACATAGAAGGATAAGTGGGTGGAACTTCAATGAGAATGTCTTTGAGTTATATCCTGTTTTCCCCACTGATACTCCTCAAGAACTTTCATCATCAACGTCATCCTCGTCCTCGTCTTCAGAGATTACAAGTCCAAGTGATGATGAAAACAGAGAAGAACAGGGGAAACAGGACCATTGTCAGGAAACAAGTGATGTTGCTGTTGAGAATGAAGAGCATGAAAATGTTGAAGATGTTTTGATGAAACCATTATCTGTAAGTGGTCATGAGTATTCAACGACATCGTCGTCCACTACGATCTCAATGGTGGATGTAGCACCATTAGTACCAAACCTTGAGACATTAATGGATAGTCTTGATATTGAAAGAAGAATGGTGTCTAATTTGTTAAATCAAATACGAATAAGATCGTCACCGGAATCTCTGAATGATGTCGTTAATGACGATGAAAATCAAATGAGACGTGAAGAGAAATTGCATGAAATGGTTAGGAAATTGAGCTACGAATTGCATCAAGAAAAGAAGAAATGTTTTCAATTGGAATTAGAGTTAGAATCAGTGAGGAACCGAGTCACCAATTCGGGTTCACAAGAAATATCCAAAGATTAACTGGCTCTTGTTGTTATCAAATTTTAGTATTTCAACTCTTGTAAAATAATCAATGCCAAGAAAATGTTTTACTTATCGATACAAAATTTGGTGCCGAACTCAGGTTGTTGGTATCATCATCCAACGATTATACCATTGTACTACAATAATATCGGAATTATACATGCCGAAAATTGATCATGCATGTTCTATCTACCTTAGCTACCATTCTATTGGTATGATTAAACTTGCAGCATCCAAAGAGACAAGACTATCTATATGAGTTGATGTTATTATGAATTTATCACCTTCAAATCCCATCCTTTGAAACCGCTTCCATTTACCTGAACGTAGATTGTAAATATACGGTGTTGCATATTCATTCCGGCTATGATAAGCTATCAATTCTCCTGTCATCTTGAGTGCAGATGATGACATACGTACACAAACCACTTCGTATTCCTTGTTAAGTGGATGGAAGTAAAATCTACATACATGAGTAGTAGAGATTGGATAATAATTAGGAGTCAGAATTACTTGTTATTTTGTAATCGGATCCCAAATACAGAAAAGCTCAAGACCAATCATTCATCTGAATCTGAATAAAAGAAACCCATCACATGAACCGCAAAGAGTAAACGGCCTCTTGCAGTTATATGCATTATTATTACATGAACTAAGATCCATGCTTGTTATAGGCTTAACGTTTTCAGCTCTACCATCTTCAGAAACAAAAAGTTTGATGACATTGCCAACGGATTGCGTAAGAGATTGCACAATAATGGTTGTAGTATGCATCAAATGGTTCGAAAAAGATTTCATTTTATTTATGACATAAAATCAAAACTGTACATTGACATCAAAGAAACCAGCAGAAACTAAAACCAAAAAAAAAAAAAAAAAACTAATCGACTGACATTAATAAAAACCAAAGAAATATGATAAATTGTAGATGAGGCAGGCTCAGTGTGATTCCCAAGCAGCAGCAGACCAATTAGCTTCACTACCAACTCTTGGCATACTATGAATCTTAGCATGAGAATCAACATTGAAACTAGCACCACACATAACACCTTCACTATCAACCCTTGGCACTGCCTTCATCTTGTTAACAGGGTGTTCATAATTCTTCAATCCACCTTCACTGTGGAACATACAACCAACCGGGAATGGTGCAAATGATTTAGCACAACTCCCTTTAGTAACCTCAAGATTATCACAGATCACAATAGAACCATCAGCTGCAATACCCCAATACAACTTGATCCCACCATCTGAGCTCAGTGATACAAAAACAGTTTTGGACTTGTTGTCATAGATGATGAATGCAAAGCTCCCTTCAAGATCTTTCACAACTTGATCTGCTGGGTATGGACCTCTGTCTCTTAAAGTCCTGTATGCTTCAATTACAAACATTGCCTCATTTATCCCTTTTGAGGTTAGACCATATTGCTTCTTCAGAGAGCACAGATTGTTCAAACTCCCCAAGAATAGACAGTAAATATCATCCAAACCACAGAACAACCTACAAAAACAACAAGGGGCAATTCGGTCATTTTAGACTCATCTGATCAAATGTAGCTTCTGATGATCAGCCTAGGTATGAAGCAATATTCAATGGGAGACTTAAAAAATTCACAAGAGAATTTGTTACCTTTGATGAACAGAGAAGTGAGAATCGTCTTTAGGAAGGTAAGCAAGAGTAGCAGCATTGCCGAAATTCATGTGGAACCCATTATGATTTGGATCATGTAAAGATAGAATTTCCTGAGGGAGCTTTGGTTTCTTAGATCCAGGGATCATTGATGCTGGACTGTTCAATTCTTTCGGCGCATTTGCTAACTCTTTGTCAAATATTGCCAACATCTTTTCTTTCTTCTGATCTTCTTCTAAATCTCTCAAAAAACACTAATAAATCAATGGAAATAACAAAAACTTGATTGATCTTAGAATTGTGATGAATACAGATGATGGTATTGGGGATGAAGATGAATGGTATTTATAGAAAGAAGAAAACAAGTCGTGTTTTTAAGGTGGCAATGTTATCCGGATAGAACGGGATGGGGTGGATTATTTCTTTCCTCCTTTTTTTTAATATATTTTCACGAATTCCTATGTTTTAGATAACGTGTGTTTTAACCGTGAGATCATGTGTGTCCATCGTTTGAATCCGTTGATTTAGATATACTTGTCGAGAATGGATAGAGTTTGGTCCGGAAAAGGGCAAAAATAAAAGTAGATTCCAAGCTTATCCATTTCAGATCTGGAATAAGGTGGTGGAGTGAGTAAGAATTTTTTGATGAAGTGACTGTGGATCGTGTCAGCATCTCCTAATTTTAGTAGTACTATGTGGATAAGACTATGGAGAAAGAAAAACCAGTCTGGATCCGGCACATGGGTTTCTGTCTTCCAAGATTTTTTATTTATTTTATTTTATTTTAAAACCGGTATAAAATTATCCGGATTTAAATAAACACGTTGAAGATCAGTTTAAGTTGGCCTTATATTACATGATTATTCAGAAATTGAAGGTGCATATTTATAATAAAAGAGAAAGTTTTGGAGCCATCACATGAAAAAGAAAAAGATGGACTTATAAGTTATGACATTTCCGTTATCCAATTAAATAGAATGTTGGAAATAGGAATACCCTTAAACAAGTCCGATTTAGAAATTAAGGGTGCATATTAATCCAAAATTGTTTTGTTGCGGAATGACTAAGTGCTTGAGTCTTGTCAGCGACAACATCTACTAGTTGATTTACTTCTCTGCAGATGTGAAAAATCTCCCAATATGGTATTTGTTGAAGCAATTTTTTGATTTTGTGAATGAGAGGATGAATGTGTCATGGAGGGGTGGTGCTGGTGGTGAGGTAGTATACGAGTGATAGTTAATTTGATTCGATGATAAAAGAAATGATGTTCATTAGACAAGTCTGGTGAAGCCCGGTTAGCATTCCTCTTGTCTCTGCCATAATTGCTGAAGTATAGCCTAATGGTTCTGCTATAGCAAAGAGGACCTTTCCTTCTCCATTGTGCGAAATTGCTCATGCTCCAGCTATGCCTGGGTTGTTTCTATATGCGCCATCACAATTCAGTTTCGGTATACCTGGTGGTGGAGGAGTTCACCCCACAGATGCAGTATAATGAGTAATACGATGGTTGTTGTTGCAATATGTTGGGTCAAGGTCGGGAGCTAATGGTGATTGATGTAGTTTCGCCCAATAATAGTTTGTGGATCCTTTTATAATTAGTAACTTGATAATATTAGGAGAGTCATTGGTATGTTGAAAATATGATTTGTTTATATGGATTCATATGTGCCATCGAGTGTAACAAAGGTGAGTTTTGAATTCTGATGGTGGTTTTGGATGTGGGGACAAAGGATGTAGCAGACTCTGACCATTGGTGAGAGGAGTGATAAGAAGTGGTATGATTGGGTATTGAAGTTGTAAAGACGTCCTCATTAGGGTTTGTATTAATTGAGTTTAAGGACATGAAAAAAGCATGTTAGAGATGGTTTTCGGGGATACATTGCAAATTGGGCAGATGTGGTGTTGATGATTTGTCTATGGTAGAGAAAAATTTGGATTTTCGGAGGGTAAAGAAAAGACCAAATGAAATGTTTAAGGGTTGTTGTCTGGTTTGGGTTGATATGTTGATGCAAAAGTCTATAAGATGATTTTACCGAGTATACACCAGATGAGGTTGTCTACGGAGGGATTTGAGGGTACCAGAAATATCACGTTAATAAAAATGAATACTATTAGAATAATACAAATATACGGTAATAAATATTCAACTTTAAAAAAACAATCACTTCCCATAAAAGAATATCATTAAAACTCTGTTATATATATAAAAATATTTTGAACAAGTTACTTTGTAATTTAGGTTTTCTAAAATTCAGTAAATTTAGTATTTGACATTTAAACTGATACATAATGATAAAATTATTAGGTGATAATACTAGTCGATTAAATTTAAAACTCACCAAATTTTTTATTAATATTTTTATCTCAATTCAGATTTACCGACAAGGCCACCGGTCACTCACCAACTCCCAGAATGATAAGCTTCGAATTTGCTTAACTTTCCAACCACCTCCACCTTAAACTCTATCCTCGTCTCTGTAAAAATATCTAACAATGGCCCTACTGTTCTCAAATATCTAGTCTACCCTATCCGGACCGGATAACATTGCGACCTATAATACTAATAAAACAAAACACTATTTTCTATCTATAAATACCATCTTAATTATGTTGTCTAGACTTCATTGTTCATTCCCATACCATACTCTATCTCTAATATTCATCACCTGCAATTTCATCACAATATTTCTTTGATTGAGAGTCCATTGATTAGTTTGCATTAAGGGGGATTGTTTGAAAAGTTCAGAAGAAGAAGAAAGAAAGAAAAATGTTGGCAATGTTCCAGAAACAGTTAGAAAATGCACCAAAAGAATTGAGGAGTCCAGCATCAATGAAGCCTGGATCTAAAAATAATGGCTTCTCTATGAATGTATCCAATGCTGCTGCTGCTCTTAAGGAAATGCCTAGGGAAGGTGATACCAGCTGCTCCACTACTGTTGATTCTCGTGTTAAGATTAATAGTATAATATTTGGAAGGAAACAAGATTCCTTTGGATGTAAATAGGGGGAGGCCGCATAAGGAGAAGAAAGGAGAAGACACTACTGTAATTAATTAGGTCAGGTCAATGAAGTGGCTTCAAAATAAATTATTAGCAATAGTTTGAATGTTTTATGTATGCGAAACTTTCTTAATCTACAATTATCCAATCACTCATGTTTTTATTTTGCAATTTGTATTCTTTTAATCAGGCTTATGTTTTCACAATTTTGATTTGAACTTCTGATGTGTGCATTATTTATTTGGTCTATGATTTTTATGCTTTTAATTGATCATATCTACCTTAATTCACATTAGAATTAATCTAAAGACAAATATCATATCTAAAAACAAAGTAAAAAATGGTCATTTTAGTCGAAATTTTCGGTAAACTTATCTCTTGGGAGAATTGTCAAAATCATTGTTTGGTTAACATCCGCATCTATTCAAGTTAGAACTTGAGGAATGATAGCTCCTTGTAAAGATTTATCATCTATGTGAAATTATATCACTTTTTTTTTTTTTTTTGCTAATTTGATATTAGTGTAATCTCTTTAGCAGGGATGAATCCAGGAGGGCTAAATATTTGATTTTAACCTGAGTTAATATTCTAAATCAAGTTCACTCGTACGGAGTAAGTTGTGAAATAGGTTCGTGGATTTGGGGACTGATCTCGGCTAAAGCCTAATTTAGCCCCCATATAGATCCATCCCTGCTTTTAGAGAAATTATTAAAAAATATAATTTTACACATATTCGTGAATCAGAATCGGTCAAATATGACTATTGTAAAGCTTACCATCTAGAGATAAATTTTTTAGATATATTAATTAAATACCCTTATATATACACATTTTCACAATATTCTTATCAATAAATAAATAAATATACCCTCCATCTTCTAGAAGCTAGGTTCCCAAAATGTTAGATTATTAGTTTGCCTTTTTATAAATATCTCTTTATAACCGTTACAAACTTTCTTATTCAGTAGCTATTATCCGGCTTTCTCTTTTCTTTCTCTTTCTCAAATCAAACTGAACCAGAGAAACTGAAAGAGAAAAAAAACTGGAAAAACCGATCAATTAGAAGTAGAAAAGAAGATCAAAACAATCAAAGACAACAAAACAAGATCATTTGAAGTTTAAAGTAGATCGAAATCAAACAAAATTAGGTTTTCTGAAATCGATTTTTCAAAAAATTGATTTCTTGTGTTGTTGATCAAATTTGAAGATTCACAGCAAGATTTAAAAGGTAAAACAACATTTTCCTATTCGATTTACTGTAATTTTCTTACTCGATTTACTAATTGTTTTTAAACAATTTTAATTTTGATTTCTTACTGATTGATTTTGAAATCAGTTTTTATTTCTTAAAAAATGATGCATGTTATTTTCTCGATTAGTTTGTTTGTTGAAATGATTTAGTATAACTAATACAGATTTCGATTAGTTTGTTTAGATTTTCTACTGATTTTGTTTGATTTCGTTAATTTTGTTTGATTCATGTTTTTTCTGATCTTGTTACTGGATTGAAATTGAATTTGAATTTGTTGTTGTATGTTCTTCATTATTAAGGGGATACTGATGCATGTTAATTTTAAAAACTGATTTAGTATCTGCTTAGATTTGCTACCAATTTTATTATGATTTGTTGTTGCATGTGATCGAAACAAAAAATTGAACTGCGTTGCTGGTGTTACTAAAGGAAGAAATATCAGGTAAAATCAAAGTGTATATTTAATTTCAATGATTTTGAATGATGTTTGATGAGTGCTTAATAATGATTTTGTATAGTTGTTCATAGCAAGGGTTTTATATGTTTCATTGTTAGTGTTTTTTACATACTTGGTATTACTGCCTAAATTATTATGAAATGCACTTTGTTGGTATTCGACTTTAGATTTTTATTTTTCTAACAATCAATAAGATTGGTACTTTGTGAATCCCATTTGAAACACAATGTGTCTGTTGATTTTGTATGCGACTAAATTGTTTGTGAAGCAGTAACCGTTTAAAATGTTTTACTTGTACACATTGTCATGTAGTGTTAGCAATCACAAAATTACAAGTTGAATGGGTGTTACTCAAATCATGTAGGTAAAACCAATTCCAAAGTTGAACCTGTACAACAATACAAGAACTTTAAAGTTATGAACCTGAATGCTTTCAAGTTTGAGCATTCAATTGATAAAGCTGGTGTAAACAGTAATTGTTGGAACCAATAACTTAGACCAAAAATAGAAGTTGACAGCATTGGAATACAAGTTGCACAAATTACGGTGTCAATAATTAAAGTTGACACCATACAAAATGGAATCCAGGGCATGTTTGGTGCCAACTATGGTTGTTGATAGCAAAGTCTATTGTGAGTAATAAAATTGTATTTTATAAATGAAGACTGCATGGATTGTATAATTGGGAAAATGCTAACTATTTTGTAGTTGTTTGAAAGCGGGTTGAGAAAAAAATGATGAGATCGGCAAGGAAAAGGAAGAATGATCAAGAAGAAGATGAATCGCAAGAAGTTAACAAGTTAAAGAACCAAAATGAAAGGCGAAGAAGAAATCTGAAGTAGAAGAAAAAGATGAGGAATCTCAAGAAGTTAACAAAGTCAAAGAAACAAAACAAAACAAAAAGGAAAGAAGAAAGATGAACAAGAAGAAGAAGAATAAACACAAGAAGAAGATGAGGAATCGCGGAAAGTTTTAAAAGGTAAAAATGATTGATTTGGATACATATGGAAGTAAATGTTTAAATTTTTTTTAAGAAGAAACTAAAAAAATGACTGATTTGTATGTATGCAGGTAAATCGAGGGCAACGGAGTCTAAGTACAAAGATGGTTTGATTCCAATGATTGAAATGGGAAGGTTTTCATACAGTTTACTTGAAGTAGAGGATGATTCAACTCATAAGAAGAAGAAACCTATTAACTCAGAAGCATTCAAAGCATCTCCTTTCTTTCACTTCTTCATCCCATTCTACAGAAACAATGTTGAAGAAGTGAGTTTGACTAAGAATCCACTTGCGATGGAGCTCATACTTAGTGGATACAACTCAGAAACCAAGAAGTTCAAATTTAGAAGTTCAAGACCATGTGCAGTAACATCAGATGATTTTTCTTTTATCTTTGGCATTAGAAGACTTGTAGAGAGTGCAGAAGTAAAAAAGATTATAAAAGCAAGACCAAGAGTTGAGCATATGAACTTCTTGGATAACAAGTTCCGATCAGAGAAAGACCCTGATTGTCAATATAAGATAACAAAGAAATAATTGGAAAAGAGATTGAAAGAAGCAGCAAATGAGAATGACCTCAATACTTCCTACGATTGTTTGGTATGTGGCTTTTCACAGTTCTTTTCTTCACAGACTTGGGAACATCAAGCTTTGCAAGGAAGTGGCTGCCACACATCTTCCTCATAGATCAAGTGTCGTGGCCAGACCACATTGTGAACTATTTCATGAACAAGATCGAAAACCAAAAAGGATAGAATGAAAGTGTTATTGGCTACACACCTCTTCTACCTGAATATGCTTTCGATCATAAAATTCAAATAAAAAACAGGATACGAAGAAAAAGATGAAACAAACAATAAGAAACTGTAATAAAATCACTATCTGTAACATCGAATCAAAACTTCAACCAAATATTGTTCGCTTGAGAAAAATCTCTCTCGTACTCTCTTTCTCTTTGTCTCTCTCTTTTATGTTTTATGTTTTATTTCCGTTATTAGCAAGATTTTTTTTTAGATTTTAATAAAATATATAAAAAGGTAAACATGTATTAATAAAAATTAAAAATAAGCTTCTAAAAAATAAAGGATATATTTATTGATGGATAAAGGTATCTATAAAACCCATAACAATAAAGATACATATTCAATACCCACGAATTCTTCTTTTTATAACCCGTATAATTTGATAACCTCTGTAATGGTACCGTACGTACCGGTGGCCTCAAATTAACATAATCATAAATAACATGTTAACTCGTCTAAAAGTAAACAAAAGCGGAAAGATAGATCATTGAAGAGCATAAAGACTTTATTATTCACTGCATTTAAGAAACTACGACTTTCTTATCCTTTCTTTAGATATTAAAAATTTAAAATAAATATTTTCAACTCTTGAAGCACTATATGTAAAGGTTATTTAGGATTACTGGATCATCATCATCATCCACAGAGGGTTACACACACAAACACAATAGTGTCAAAGAAGAAGAAGAAAAATCATTTCACTGAATCATGACCAAGATCAGTATGTTCCTTAGCTTCTTCTTATTTGTCTTGATTGCGATGCCAATCTCTTCTTCAAGCAGTAAGTTTAAAATCTTTGGATTTTTATTATGGATCCGTTATTAACTCACTAATTTCTATTAGCATATGTGATTTTCAATTAATTGAATATATTGTTGCTTATATATATATCAATCAGGGATGATGTTCGAGAAGGATGCGGAAGTAGAAGAGAGGTGCCCAAAAGTGATTCCGTCATGCGCAGCCGTTCAGTGTCTAAAACTGCCAATTCCATGCCCAAAAATTAGATGCAGAGAAGGTTTTGTTCTTTACCAGCCGTGTTGTGGCTGCCAAACATGCTGTCCTAAAGTCTAAAGCTTATAGTTAATGAACCTACTACTACTGGCTACTGTATTGCTTTATTGGTTCTTAATTTATCACCTATCTTAATGTGGCAAGCGTAATGTATCAATGTGATGAAATAAAATGTATGCGGTTACATTTATGTTTTTTTTTTGAAGCATGAATATTTGTGTTAATGAAAATACTTAGGGTTTGTTCTTTCATCGTAATTTCTCGTGGTTGATGGGTACTCAAGCAAGTTTTACATGGCAACATGGGATGTTGTTGGCCTAACTATCACCAATTTAGTTTCTGATTTCTTCAGAAATGGATCTTTCTTTTTTCAAATCAATCATACCTATCTCACTTTAATTCCGAAAATTAGTAACCCAGAAAACCCCTCACAATTTCGTCCAATTGATCTTTGTAATGTAAGCTATAAGGTCATTTCAAAAATCATTGTGACAAGGTTTCGACCACTCCAATCAAGGGGGACGCCCAAAAATAAAAGAAAATGTCTTACAGCTGGAAAGACAGAAACCTATCTTGAATTGGAGGGGCGAAGTGACTGGCTTTTCTAAAGACGGGGGGCTATTGCTTCAGTCCCCCCTCCTCATCAATTCTCATCAAAGTACTTTTATACCCAAAAGATCTATTTATGACAATATTTCTCTAGCTATGGAATTATTTCATTCGATCGGAACCTCTCAACCAGGTGAAAATCCCAAATTTGCTCTTAAACTTGACATACACAAAGCTTATGACAAGCTTGATTGGCAGTTTATTGAAAAAAACAATACCAGCGTTGGGATTACAAAGTTGGGTAGTAAATAGAATAATATTCTGCATCAGAAGTGTGACTCTGGATGTTAAGATCAATAGTGCTCCTCATAGATTCATACATCCAACATGTGGTATCCGCCAAGGAGACCCGTTATCCCCATACATTTCATGTGCGTAGAAATTCTGTCGACTAATCTAATTCATCTTGAGCAGCAAGATCAAATAAAAGGTATTAAAATCTCACATAATTCCACTTCCATTACTCATCTGATGTATGCGGACGACTTGCTCCTTACATGTCATGCCTACACTGCACAGTGCTACAACCTCATCCATATCCTTAATAGATACAGTACCTCTGTAGGACAACAAATTAATACCATAAAATCTTACATAATTCACTATCCACACCTTCCAGATCATCAGATCAACACACTTCAGTCCCTTTTTCACTTTACAACCACTTCAATCCCTCCCACCTATCTCGGTACTCCAATTCCTCATGGCCGTATATCCAAGGACATATATGTTCCTTTACTTCATATGCTGGCTAGTAAGTTACAAGGATGGAAAACAAAGTTGTTAATCCCAGCAAACAGTCTCCTTTTAATCAATACTTCGCTCTCTCCCACTGCAAACCATATAATGCAGACTTCTCTACTTCCTCAACACATCCACCACAAGATAGATCAATCGAAACGAAAAATTTTCTGGGGTCATCAAGGAAATACAAGGAAATTGTACCCTATAAATTAGAATTTTTTTTGTAAGAACAAGTAAACAGGAAGTCTAGGTGTTAGATTATAAAAAGACTGTGGATAATACATGAACAACCAAACTTGATATGGTCTTCCATCTGCACAGATATGTATCTAACTCTTTGCTGCTTAATCATGTGTCTTTCAATAACTCAAATCCTAGGTCTCTTTGGCGGGATATAATAAATTGATTCCTTTGTTTAACTTGGGTTTGTTTCACCAAATTAGATCAGGTGCTCAAACTGCTACTTGGTCCCAACAATGGATTCCAGGAGTCACATCAACACCCAATACCACTTCTTCATCTCTGCACTATGTTTCCCAACTCATCAATCCAACAACGAATACCTGGGATACTCAACTAATCCAAACAATCACCGACCCAATAACCACCTTAATAATCATTACCATCCCTCTACCTTCAAATCCCTCCATAGACAACCTCATCTGGTACCCCACTAAATCTGGTGCATACTCGGTAAAATCATCTTATAGACTTTTTCACCAACACACCAACCCAAACCAGAAAACAACCCCTAAACACTTCATTTGGTCTCTTCTCTGCCCTCAGAAAATCCAAATTTTTATATGTAAAACACTCAATAATAGCATACCTACAAGATATCTTCTCCACCATTGACAAATCATCAACACCCACATCTGCCCAATTTGCAATGTATCCCCGAAAACCATCTATCACATGCTTTTCGCATGTCCTCAAGCTCAACTAATACATACCCTAATGAGGACGTTTTTACAACTTCAATACATAACCATACCACTTCTTATCACTCCTCTCACCAATGTTCAGAGTCTACTACACCCTTTGTCCCCACATCCAAAACCACCATCAGAATTCAAAACTCACCTTTGTACACTTTATGGCACATATGGATCCACGGAAACAAATCATATTTTCAACACACCAATGACTCCCCTAACATTATCAAGTTACTAATTATAAAAGGATCCACATACTACCATTGGGCACAACTACATCAACTACCATTAGCTCCCGGTCTTGACCCAACATATTGCAACAACAGCCATCGTATTACTCATTGTACTGCATCTGTGTCTGTACGTATGTTTGATTATAGTCAAAAAACAGGGTTAGGTGCAATACAAGATGCTTATTACTTATTAGTGCACACACTATTTGGAGTAGTAAGGTCTTCAAATTCTTAGCGTTTATGTACGTTATAGCTCTTTCTAATGGAAGAGTAAGTAATTTTCCATTGGTACTACTACGTTCCATTTGAGTTATCTTGTGTGTTTATACTATTAATTAGGTTTTGTTTGTTGCAGAATAAACCACTAGATTAAAAAGTTTTTGTAAGGATTATTTTTGGTCTCAAGACCTTCCGATTAAGTAATAACTTGGTTTCGGAGACATGAATAATGTCTTACTAAATTAGGGTTTGTAAGGTCTTTGATATAACTTAAGCTTTCCTATATGTATTAATGTTAATTTAATTATGATAATTTAGTATATATTAAAAACACAAAAAAATACCAAAGAATAATATAATAATGTAATGTATTTCTTTGATCTAATCTTTCTCTAGATATTTATCGTGCCATCTCTAAGGGGTGAATATAAATTATTTTATAATGGAGCTTATTATTATGCTACCACACCCATTTATGCTTATAATCTTAGAGATTTAAATTTGAAGTTAATATTCGACGGAGGAGATTTTTATGATAGAGCAGTTATTCTACAATATCATGAATTAGTTTTCAGGAACAAAGAATCCGTACTGCAAGTGATAACAAAAAATTCATTACTTTGTTGAGTAGGAACTACGTTACCCAATCGCAAAGGAAGAAAGAATTAGGTGCAAGTTGTGTTGATTTTTTTCAGGTTGTGGTTGATTACATATGAATGAATTTCGGGTTAATTGATTTGGTACTCAGGTTCTAACCAGGTTTAGTGTTTGGTCTAACATTTGTCCAACGTTAGTGTTTGGTACCTGGACTAACGGTTGACCATAGTTGACTAGGTTGAATCTAATTTTAATTTAACAAAATCATTAATTTTATGTTATTTTATTTGAACTGTTGATCTTAATGACATGTGGACGGTGATAAGCACGTAATTCATACATTTTTACCACTTAATCTATATTTGTTAGTACTTGAATTTGTATTAATAATATAATTTTATTGTTTAATTAGGTGGTATGCACAAAACCCGAAGTTACAAACAAATCTGGCTACATATTTAAATTGCTATGGAATTCATGTACTTGTTTGCTTTGCTAACTATGGAACGTCTTGAAGTACAGAAATATATGGCCACATGAAAAAAGCTGCAGGCGCTGTGCTCGTGAAGAAGAGTGTATACGTGATTTTGAGGAGCATGGCTAGTCTAGTAGGTGGCAGTGCTAGCTAGGTAGATATTGGCTGAATTAAAATTCAAAGAAAAGAAGAGGAAGTACAAAGGGGATTAATTGAGACTAGAAACATTGGAAGCAGGCTAAAGGCTGTGTGGTTTGACTGATTGGTGTAGGCGTGAGAGAGTATGGGCTTAAAGAAGTGGTGTAGGCTGTTGTGACATGAGAATAGGCTGGCGGAAGAGTTAAAAGAAGTAAAGAGTAGGTTAGGCATGTGTGCGTAGTGGGGAATAGAGACGAAGAGAGTATAGGCGTCAGAGGAATGGACGTGAGGTGATTGGTTCTCGTGATGGTGTGCTGTTAGGGTGTTGGTTAAGTGGAGGAAGTGATATGAGTAGGCAGTGAGGGTAAGCGTACCGTACAAAGAAAAGTAAGAAGATGGTGTGACTTCTTGGAGTAGGTTACGGTGATGGCTGACAAGAAGCTATGTTCTTTTGTGAGACAAAGCAAGTGCATCTGTTAAACACAGTGGAGGCTTGGTTTGATGACTTCTAAAGTACGGCTGGCTAGGCTATTGAGACAGGAAGTGTGAAGTTGTGAAGTCTACACACGTGGGTCCTCTTTGAATGATGCTTAGGTCAAACACGTGAAGTGGGGACTATAAATAGAAGAAGAAAAAGCCTTTTCCAGGGGAGTTCGTTCTTTTAGGTGTGGAAGCGTACAGGACGAATTTGGGCTGTGTACAGGGATCTAGAGACAGACGAAAGAAGAAGACGATTTTTGCCGAGCGACGACGGTGACTACGGGTTAATTCTTTCTTCTCTTCTATTTATTTTTATGGGTTTTGAGAAACCCTTCTCCATGTTCTAAATTAGACGGCCATATGAATAAGATCAACGATCCACATGTCATTAAGATCAACAGTTCAAATGAAATAATAAAAAATTAATGATTAAAATTAGACTTAACCTAGTCAATTACGGTCAATCATTAGTTTAAGTACCAAACATTAACGTTAGACAGATATTCAACCAAACACTAAAACTTGTCAAAACCTGAGAGTAAGCCTTAAAATTATTAACGGGCATATATGTCTACAACTCTTGTGAATAGAGGAGTAAGTAATTTTCCGTTCATACTATTACTTTCGATTTGAGTTATCTTGTGTGTTTGTACTATTAATTCAGTTTCGTTTGTTGAAGAATAAATCACCATATTGGTAAGTTTTTATAGGAACTATTTTTGGTCTCGAAGCCTTCGAAGTAAGTAATAACTTGAATTTTGAGAAATGGAAAGCGTCTCACTAAATCAGGATTTATAAAAGTTGTCTTTGATTTAACTTTAGCTTTTCTATTTGTATTAATGTCAATTTAATAATGATAATTTAGTATGTGTTAAATATAAAAAATATAATTTTCTATGAGAAAATACCAAAGAATGATATAATAATGTGATATAGTTCTTTGATGCTAACTCATTTGAATACTTTTTTTTAATTCGTTTATATATTTAATAGGAATAAATAACATAAAAATATTTGAGTGATTTTCTCATAATTCATATACATAAACTTCTGAGTGATGAAAGGTGTTGTTTTAAAAGATTTGACGATCTTCCTAAGGTATATATGTACACTGAAAATTGTGAAAAATAAGAATTTAATTTTTTATGGATGGATTTTTTAACATGATATTTTCCTATTGATAGTAAGATATCCAACAAGCAGATATTACAAATAAAATTTGTCATATGATCCATAATTTTCTTTATGAGTCAAACTTTGCTACGTGATCTTAAACCTGTGTGTAATCTAAAATTTATATGAACCCAAAATGTAACAATGTAATTCAACATTTATTTTATTATACAAAATCTCGTGACTTAGAATTCTTCCTCCAAATCCAAAATATACCACTGCAACCATTTGATTAAATTTATTTTTGTAATAAGTACTTGTTACTCGGACTTCCATCGAGCCGATTGTAAAATCTTCGCCGAGGCCGAGTATAATTAACTAATTCAACAAGCTACTATCAATTTCACCAAGTTTTAGAAAATCGAATCACTAGGTATGTTTATAAACTTGGTAGAATTGGAATAGTGATATTTTCATAAGTATAAGGTTTGTTACCTTGCATTTATATTATTTTTATTTTTGTAGTATTAATTTTGATTAAGTAACATCGATAATTCTTGGATTTTGTGTATTATACAAATCTTGCTCCGTTAAAATCATAAAGTTAGTAATTTTAACAAGTGGCGGAGCCAATATGTAGCAAGGGTGTGCACTTGTTATCCCGTCTATTAGACTTCCAAGCTTAAATTGTTAAACAATTTAAACTTCTAAGTCTAATTTTGCTTTCTCACTATCCTTATCTTAGTAAAACTACTTTGTTTTCTCATTGGTCCAGTTTCTGACTCCGCCATTGACTTTTACCAAGTAATGACGCGTTCCTCAGACGAATTGATCCTACTCTTCTGGTTATGGATGCACATGGCTCGGTTCAGTTCGGTTTTTGCTCTAACCACTACCAAAACCGAGAGTCTCAGTTTTTCGGTTTTGAAAACCGAGTATCATCATTAAGCTTTTTGGTTCGGTTCGGTTTTAACCGTCTCGGTTTCGGTTTCGGTTTTAACCGATTTTTTTCAATTTTTTTTTAAAAAAACAACCAACTCATGTTCCATTCACACATTATTCCTTCCTAATCAATTTCTACCAATTTTTTCCTATCTAATGTTATTAACGATCAACATATTTCAAACCAAGATCTGAAGATCCCTTTTAGTTCTTTTCTTACATTATACCAACCAGCACACAAAATGACACAAAATGACAAGAGGACAATGCAACCTAGCTATTTGCTTCACGAACTAAAGAATCAACAAATAGCTTATAGTAGATCACTGACAGTAGCCGATTAGCTTCTTGTAGATCACTCACAGTAGTCTGCAAAACACACACAACATTTCAAACAAAACGAACAGAATAAGTGACATAGAAGACCTGCATATCGGAGAAGAATAAAGTTGATACTCATTCTCCACAGAAGTAATACTCTTAGAAGCAGCAGAGAAATGTATGGATCAGAAGAGAAGAGAGAAACTAGCAGAGAAGAGGGAGAGAAATGTATGGGTCTCTCTGCAAATCCAACAAAAAATCATCAAACCCATTAATAGAAATCCCTAAGAAAAATTACTTCTATAAATAAAAATTCAAAACTAGTGTCAATATGCATACTTCAAATCTAGGGTCACGCTTTTGACCGGGAAGATCATACACTTTCCTACTCTTAACAACCACACTCTTCTCCTCCACTTTCACCATCTTCTTCTTTACAGTTTTTGTTGGAACCTTTACATATTTCTCTGCAGTCTTCTTAATGGTTGGGTTTTCGTCTTCTTTTGTGCTTACAGATTCTTTATCAAATCGAACATGCATCGAGTGTGAGAATGGTTTGAGTTGATGTTGTTCTCTCAAGCTTAGATCATGATATTGATGGTGGTATTTTTATGATGGTAGAGCTGCAGAAGTGAGTAAAATGGAGAGGAGAGAGAGCGGAGGAATGAAACAGAGAGAAGACTGACGAGAGAGCGGAGGCGGAGAATTAGGGTATAAAGGGAGGTGTGCAGAGAAGACTGAAGAGGGGAAGAAGAGAGAGGCGCAGGAAGAAAGAATGAAACAAATCTAGGTTTTTTCTTTTTATATACTAGGGTTAGAGATCAACGGCTAAAAACCCTCTAAATCCAATGTCTATTATTAATCGTTTTTTCGGTTTTTTTGGTCTGGTTCTAGGGTAGGACCAAAACCGAACCAAGATTAACCGGTTCTTTTTTCGTAACCGTTCATCGCCATTCAGATAATCGGTTCAGCTCGGTTTGATCTTTTTCGACTCGGTTCGGTGTGGTTTTATCGGTTTTTCGGTTTTTTGTGCAGCCCTACTTCTGGTACTGAGCTGAGTAAGATCGGAAGAACGAGTTTAATTAATTTGCTATTTGCATGTCACCCAATTTCGAGTAACCGGTTGAAGGGGCCTGGGTATAATTATGGGCCTCCAACTAAAGCCCGCAAATGAAATGATCCACAATCATATTCCCTTATCAACTCAGTTGATTAATGGTCCTCTTGAATGTGACGAAAGAGTAGAGACTCAGGTTTTGAGTTTCAGCTTCAGTGATGGCGGGAATCACTACATTCAGTACTTCTTCTTCATCATCATGTCTTCGTTCTTCAAAATCATCATCGTCAGCAGCAGCAACACTTTCATCATCATCTAATAAACCATTCATTCTCCCAATGCGTTTATCTTTTACTCCTAAATTTACTCCTCTCCGTCACAAATTCACCAAGATTCTGTCTTTTACTAGTAATGATATCAAAGTTGGTGCTAGTATTGAAGTTGATGGTGCCCCTTGGAAAGTTCTTGGTAATTCCACTATACAACATTTCATTTCATTTCTTTAGGGTTTTTTTTAATGGTTTTTCGTTGTCAATTACTATGAATTCTTGTTAAATATAGGTTTTTTTTATGAATTAGCTTGATTATGATAATGGGTTTTTGTGTGTGTAGAATTTCTTCATGTGAAACCAGGGAAAGGAGCTGCCTTTGTGAGGACCAAGATTAGGAATTATGTTACTGGCAGTACAGTGGAGAAGACTTTTCGAGCCGGAATTTCGGTAAATTCTTTCATTTTTTTTTTTGTTTTATAGAGGGATTTTATCGAGATTGCAAACGAGTTATAGAATACTTGTATATGAATTCATTGGATTGGAAATTTGGAAAAAAATAAGACGCGTATGAAGTGATTCGTGTAGTATTGAATTGTGTTGTTTGATGACAAAATGTTGACTCAGTTTCGATTATTCGTTTAATGGTAGATGAGTGAAGCTGATGTCGCGAAGGAGACTAAACAATACACTTACAAAGAGGGTGCTCAGTTTGTGTTCATGGACCTGGTACTTGACATACCTCTTGCTCTTATGCCCTCTCTATTTAACTGAAAACAAACCGTGGAATCGTGTTAGTTTTTAAGAGTGATTCATTGCGAATTTGCTTACTGAGTTTTCTTATTGTTCTATAAATGACAGACTACGTATGAGGAAATTCGTCTAAATGACTCTGATGTGGGTGACAAGAAGAAGTGGCTGAAAGAAGGAATGGACTGCATAATGCACTTTTGGAAGGGAAAGGTAATTTGTCCATTCTATTGTTACTAGTTTTTGATTGTACAGTCGGCCAATATGTTAAACTAAATATTCATGGTTGTTTGTAACTTCAATGCAGTGTATCGACTTTGAACTACCAATCACAGTTAAGATGAAGGTGATTCAAACTGACCCTGGTCTTAAAGGTGACACTGCACAAGGTGGATCAAAGCCAGCAACTGTTGACACTGGCGCTACTGTGAGTGTTCCTTTGTTCGTTAACACTGGCGACGATATATTGGTGGACACTAGAACTGGGAATTACATGGGAAGGGAAAAATAGTTTTGAAACTTCTGATTTTCCGTAGTCATCACTATTTTGTCCTAGAGATTTACCTATTTTATTTACCCATATGCGAGCGAGTAGTAGTAGTACAATAGAGAGAAGGGTGCTTGTTTCTTATCTATGTAGTTCTTTTGGGTACTGTTGAGACCTAACAGAATAAACGTTTAGAGTTCAGTGTTATCTTCATGAAGCGTGGATTGGTAATTTGTGGGATCAAATCTTATGGTTTCTGGTGTCAATTTCGTTGCGCTAGAGGTGTATGTCTTCTTCTCAAATTTGAGAGTTGTCTCATGTAAGAACAGCTCTGTAGATGATTGAACAGAACACCGAAAGTCCTCGACAGTGAAGAAAACAATGCTATGCTTAAGCAGGTAGATGTATTATTTGAGGTTAGTTGTTTATGTACAAATTTGTCACCAATGTGGCTGTAGTTTAGTGGTAAGAATTCCACGTTGTGGCCGTGGAGACCTGGGCTCGAATCCCAGCAGCCACAGTTTCTTTTTTTTTTGTTCACTTTGGAATTTTTTGCCTTCCACTCCCAGTGATGCTAATTTTGATGCTTAGGATGAAATTATGAACTGATATCTTCTCATCGATGCTTTTATATTTTGCTCCAATACAAGAAAATCGACAAAAATAAAATAAATTACAGTCTTTATTCGTCTCAGCCCCTAAATGGTCCTTGAAAATTTGGATACAAGTTTATTTTCGTCAAGGTATTTGGTGTACTGGGTCTTTGGTGATAAAGATGTTATAATCATTATGTATGTACATAGGTTTGGTTGTTTCAGATAGAGAACTCAACAAGCTGTAAATTCACTGGAAGAAAAGTATCGTTACATCGAAGCTAGTTCACGCCCACATTTTCTTGTTCATAACAGAAACGATATTCATTAAATTATTGGAAAGACAACTTCCAATCGCATGTTTTTGCGGCAAGAAAGCAACCGATACCGAAGCTGCTGTGATTAGCATGGCATTGGATGTTCCAATGATTCCTTTCATGTCATCTCCATTGACCTTATAAATGTATATATACAGTCATATGTTGATACTTTGTGGAGGAGAATCATTACTCAAAAGTTTGGTGGAGCTGTTGATGCTTTTTTTTCCTAGTTCCCCTAGGAATTCTATGTGCTATAGCTTATGGGCTGGAATTCGTAAAGCTTCTGATTTTGTTAAATCCGGATCAAGGTTGGTAGTATAGAATGGTGTTGCCATATATTTTTGGGAGGATGTATGGACTGGTGAGGTGTACCTGTTAAACTTTTATTTCATGCTCTTTGATAGAGTGGAGTAGAGCTTCTTGATCAAAGTACTTAAAAGCTTTGGTTTTGCAGATAGAGTGGAGTAGAGCTTCTTGATCAAAGTAGAAAATGAAGAACTCAGCTTGAAAGAAATCATACACTATTATGTATATATATATCTTTGACTATGTGACTCTTATCTTGATTTTCCAAGACAACATAAAGCAGACCACCTAGATAGGACCTGGTACTATCATCTTACCCTAAAGAAGATATATCATACTCAAACTAACCTATTTTGATGATGGCTAACGTGAATCTCTATGGGTAAATCCAGTTATCCGTACCTCTATTATCTGCAAATCATGGGTAATCACGGCCACCAAAATGACTCGGCTAAAGTGAAACAAAAAATAGAATTGTGGCTGCTGGGATTCGAGCCCAGGTCTCCACGGCCACAACGTGGAATTCTCACCACTAAACTACAGCCACATTTGTGACTCAACACAGCATATACTACATCGCCTAAATCTTAGGTTCATTCTTTTGGGGTATGAAGTGCATTTGCAGTTCAAAGGAAAGGGCTAAGGCCAATTTCATACTACTACAGACAATTTCAGGGGGTAAGGCCTCCCTGAATATTGGAAGGGCTGTAAATCAAAGGAAAGTAAGAAACCGTATTCCAAACCTCGTCTTCATAATGAAATTGTTTTCATATATTGCATAACATTTACCAGCTTTACATACAGATGATGCATTATCTGCTCAGATCTATCCAGTACAATTACGTCGACACTACATAGGAAAGTGAGGTTAGTGTCAGCAATCTTTTATCTTGCAGATGGAACAATCTGCACTGCACCAGAGACTCATGCTTCTGATCTTCCTCAGGGAGGAACTGCACCACATCATTATATTATGAACTTTCCGAGCTGTATGCCTCAGGCCTTCCGTTTCAGAGTGCTTTTCAGCTGAGAATCCGATATTGTACAACACTCAAAGGCTGAAACACCTACAAATATCTCATTCTTTCAACAATTGTATTGGCTCATGGTTGGGAATGACACCTCGCTTCACAGCTACCCCGTACACCTTACAAGCATCTAACAATCTTTCCCTACGATTGAATTCATCAATCAACAGGTTATAAGATAGTTTATTATCCCTTATATTTCCATCAACCATAAGAACCAACACAAGAAACCCCTCGTCAACCATACCCTTCTTGCAGAGGGCTCTAATAACAGCATTGAGCGTAATTAATCTAGGACGATACCCAAGTTTCATCATCTTGTGCAGATTTGTTAAAGCTTTCTCTGCTTCCCCTCCAATCGACAGAGTTTGAATCACCATACAGTATGTGTTGGGGTAAGGAATCAATCCCGATTCCTTGATTCTCTCTAACACTTGTTCGACATCTATAAGCAGCTTTTGATCAGTCCATGATCTCCTGCATATCACTCTAAGAAAGGTATTTATCATCCTCTCACTAACTTCAAAACCAATCTCTAACATCTCCTTATAAACACGCAAAGCCGCTTCCACTTCATTCCATTTCAATAATCCATGTAACAATGTACTATAACTGATATAATCCGGCTCACAATTTCTCTCCTTCATTTTATCCAACAGATTAATCCCTTCAATTGCCCTTCCTTCTTTGCAGTAACCGTTAAACAACGTATTAAA
The DNA here is from genome assembly GCA_023531435.1 of Papaver californicum. Lineage (NCBI taxonomy): Eukaryota > Viridiplantae > Streptophyta > Magnoliopsida > Ranunculales > Papaveraceae > Papaver > Papaver californicum. The sequence goes on from JAJJMC010017117.1 coordinate 97,389, forward strand.
AGTCACAACATTCGGCTTCAACCCTTCAGCTAAAGCTTCTTCTAGCAACTCCATTGCCTCATCCGACCTACCCACCTTACAATACCCATCCATAACAGCAGTATAAGTATATATATCTGGTTTCTTCGGTGATTTCTTAATCTTCATTAACAATTCATACGCTTCTTCAACTCTACCAACATAACACAATCCATTTATCAAACAATTATAAGTCTGAACAGTAGGTTCACACCCAATCTTACCCATGATATCAAAAACCTCTACCGCTTTCTTTAACTTCCCTCTTCGACAGAACGAATTAATCAAAACCGTCATTGTTACAACATTTGGATGAAACCCATTTTTCACCATCTCATCTAAAACCCCTTTAGCTTTTTCAGCGTCATTTTTCTTGCAGTAACACCTAATCATTATAGAATATGTCTTAGAATCAGGAACCAAACTATACATCGACATTTCATCAAACATCTTAACTGCATACTCTGTCTCATCTTCTTTCACTAAACCCATAAGAAGATTGTTAAAATCCTGCAAATTAGTAAACCCACCACCATAACTATCAAAAGAATCAAGTCTTTTAATCTGTTCAACTGCCACAGAATCAATAACTCTTGATTGTTCACTATTTCTCTTATCTTCTACAATAAAGGTCTCAACTTTATGCAGAGTTGTGGTTAATCCTCCATTATCTTCCTGACCCAGAAATTGATTTTCACGAAATGGTTTTGTGGGCATGACTTCATCATGTATATTATCAAGATTACTGGGTATTTCTACATTTCTAGAACAGAGAGATAATGTTGCAAGAAGAATAAGCTTATCTTGTTGAGTTTTGTTGAATGGATGATAGCCAAGAAACAATGAGGAACGAGTATGAATCTGTGGATGAAGAGAGTAAGAGGGACTGAGAATAGAAGATGAAGGAGAACAAGAAGTCATGAGAGACAGTCAGGAACAGAGTGTAGCAGAATAGAAACAAACAATGGATAAAAGAGAGGTTTATTTTAGTCTTTGTTGTATAAAATCAGGGATGATCCTTGAGTCCAAATCAACCTGGTTAACTCGGATCAGCGAAGTTTTCCGATTCAAGATAAACTACCGAGTGTTGGGAGTCTTGTACATTAAAATTATGAAAAATGGTAATGGTAACCCGACTCGGTATTAATGAGTTTATTTAAATAAAATTTATTTATGTACTTTGAAAAATAATAGAAAATCATCCAATATTTACTTAATCATGATTTTATTTTATGCGGTTTATCAAAAACTAAAAAGTTTGTCGAAGAAAAACGAAAGAGAATGACACAACACACTCATCAAGACATCTTCTATGTACAATCAAATTAAAATCATATCTTTTAGTGTTTTCTTAAACATTTGAACTCTAATTACCTACGTAAGATTTGAAGATATCTACAATGTACGACCAAATTGAGATCATATCCTCTGTGCAACACAATATTGTAAGCATTTATTCATGGCCAAGAGTGCTTTCCAAACCTTAACTTTTAAGGTTTTCAATTCATATTAGTTGATTCATCTTTCTTTAGAAAAAACCAACCAATATTTTATGATCCAAAATTAGTACCGATGGTAAGGTAAGGTATTCATGAATTTCTTCGTCTTAAATTGGTTCTCCTCATAATTCAACTCAGCCAATGCACGTTTATCCTCAGCACTTATAAACTTGAATTTCCTTTCGGATACGGACGACGTTCATTCTTTGATGCCTTCTTCTGCTCATCACATATCCAAGACTCTCATCCGCTGAAAGGCCTACTTCTCCTCTCCGGGGGATACGCTTTCCCTGCTGCACGAATTGTGCCATAGCATCACCTTCACCGGGCCTAAGTGCACCTCCATAGCTAATTTGGGTAACAATTACACACCTTTTGGGTCATGAGCACACATTTAATTCTTGGCTATGGATCATGGGGTTGATTTGGATCACTGGTTTCCATCACAATTCACAGCAACAGCCTTTGAGTTGTGGTACAGAATTCGGGTAAACAAAACAAAGAAATAGTGATTATTAATCAAAAGGGTGTAAGGATCTACGGAATGTCGGACCCATTTCGGACCCAACCACATATTATCGATATTGTCCCACTTAACTATTTTTGGGTTCAGGTGTAGGGTTTTAATCTAAAAGGCCTCGGTACTATGTAAGGAGAGAGTCTAGCTTAGGGATGTACAAAGGTCAGTTCGGTTCGGTTCTTGGTGGAATCCTATACATGTACCTCCCCATGGTCGGTTCTCAAATTTTGTACCTGTACCCTGTACCCTGTACTCTGGGTTCGGTTCCTATCTTGTATCCTGTACCCTGGGTTCGGTTCCGGGTACGTACCCTGTATTTTTTTTATTTATATTTTGCATCTAAAATTTAAATATAAATGTAAATTGTTGAAGTAAAAGAGATAGAAAGTTTAAGTGTGGCTATCATTCCAATCTCATTACGAAATGTATACAGTATTAACTTCCATCAAATAAACACAAAAAAAAAAAATTAACCAACATAGAATTAGAATGTAAAGGTTTTAAGGGTTTCATAATGAGATTCAAGAAAGTAAAGATTTCGATGAAATGAATCTAATGAACTTCAAGGATCAAAAGATTCTGGCGTTGACATAGGACCCAATAACTCTGCAACATCCATTAAGAAATGAATATTATGTTAAAGATTGAATTGATGACTAATAAAGAAAATAAAAAAAAAAGAAAGAAAAGAAAATCACATTACCTTCCTCAACATTAGAGTTATTATCTAGTATATAATCATATAAAAGATCAAGAGCAATAGGTTTTAGTAATCAACTTTGTAAAAGATCATGGGGAGGTACAGGTACATGAGTAGTATTCAGAAAGAATTACGGTTGGGTTCGACCCAATAAACCCAACCATAAATCTGAGGATTTTGGGATTTATTTTTGTGTCTGATTTACGGTTGGGTTTATTGGGTCGAACCCAACCGTAATTCTTCTTGATTCTTTTTTTGTATTTCACTGTTTTTGATCATAACTCCCTCATAGGAATGTCTGATTGACCTCATTTTTTGGGTTGGATTCATCTTTTAATTCTCTACAAGATAGAAATGAAAATATCGTCAAATCTATTCATCTAAATTTACAGTTGGGTTTGAAGATTAGTTGCGGTTGGGTCCGATGTTAAAACTCAATCGTAAAATGTTTACTAGTGATTGTTAGTTACGGTTAAATGGGTGATAGGATGAACACCTAACCGTAATTGTTTGTTACAGTTGGTTTCGTAAAACTGTTACGATTTGGTGTTCATCCATGAAATAACGGTTACGGTTGGGTTGGGAAGAACACCCAACCGTAAACGCCTTCGACATGAAAACCCAACCTTAAAATTCTCTGAATAAAAAAAAAATCATCTTTTATAACGTAATTTCATCAAATTTGAGTCATTAAAAGACTAAAAGTTTAAGTTAGAGGTATACCTCACTACTCTGGTTGATTGAATCAAAATCTAGGACTTTTTTAAAAAATTTAAAAAAATTCTCTTACATTTCTTCTAATTTTTCTTCCAACCAAACTAAAAAGAAAAAAAATTGATTTAATTTCATTAAGTATAAAATTATTTTACATTAATTATAATTAACTTAATCTATTAGCTAATTAATTTTATTAATATCAACTAATCAGCGATAGTTTAACCATTATAAAAATATCATGGACAATGGGTTTTTGAATTTTACTTCAAATGACTCTATTTCATCTTATATGTAGACCTCTTCTATAAATACGGGAGCCTTAGATAAAATCACTTTAATCATGATTCTAGATGCATGGACCTTGAATGGAGATGTTTCCAAGCATGTTCTCAAAAGATAATTTGGCAATTTTGTAGCGAAAGAGACGTACGCTTTCTACACATATATACAACTCAGTGCATGATCATCTAGAATTGTTTTTGACTATCTATTAAGGGTTTTCATTAGTGCTTTAACCTAATGCCTTTTCTTTATAGGAAACTGCTTTTGCATCTTTAGTATGAAGATAGTGGGTTCACAAAAATAAAAAGAGGAATTAATCACACTGCATAAGACACATACTGTTCATAAAATATGGTTCAATAAACCCTAATTTAGAATGCCTAGTTATTCAAACTTCACCTTTAAGAAGTATAAATTATCATATGTCAAGCATTATGGTTACTACTTCTGGATATTGTTATAACCATTCACCAACATAGTGTAGAAGATAATCAATAACTTATGAATGAATACTTCTCAATAACTTGATATAACCCAGACAGTACGAAAATGCAAAAGTCCAAAGACCTCAATTATCTATAAAACCAAACATATGAAGCACAATTAACAAACCTAAAACACACAAAAAATGGGTGAAACAACACCAACTCTTTTCATAACTCTTCTTACAATTATTATTCATGTTTCACTGCTGCTAAACAACTCAGTCGTCGCAGTTAATCCAAATGGGTTTACTCTGAGGATGATTCACAAAGACTCCAAAGAATCAGCATTTTACGATCCTACTGACATTCATTCAAACCAGGAAGAAAGATTTCAAATACTCATGGACCAATCCAACAGTCGAGCACGTTACGTCGCGTCACAAATATTACTCCATAACAACAATGCAACGATGAATCCTGATGCTGTTCGTCCTCCGGTAGTTTACGAAGCATCAGGATGGTACGTTGGATTGGTAGGTATAGGTACATTTCCTGATAAACGACAACCATTCATGAATTACTATTTGATGATTGATTCAGGTAGTGATCTTACTTGGCTTCAGTGCAAAGGTGCCATTCAAACTTTTTATCAAGATTTTGCCGATTGGCCTCTTTATCCTTGGGAGAATTCACAAACATATAATCCTCTTCCTTGTCTGAATCATAATCCTCTTTGCTCGGGCGATAAATGCAATCTCAAGGGAGAATGCACTTACAGAATAAGTTATGCAAGTTCCGCAGTTACAACTGGTGTTATTGCTGAAGAAACATTCACCATAAACTCGAATAGCGGTGGCCGTGAGAGTCTTAAGGTATTCATGGGCTGTGGTTTTCGCCAACAAAATTTCAACGACATCGGCAATAACCGTCGTAGAAAAGGAAAACCTGATCTTATTGCAGGAATACTTGGTTTAGGAAGAGGATCATTGTCTTTTCTAAATCAATTAGGTGCTGTTGGACAAGGTAAATTTTCCTACTGCTTAGAGATGTATAACAAAGATATTCACGCAGGAAACACATATTTAAGTTTTGGTGCAGATGCGACGATTGGAGGCCAAGCTCGTACAACTCCCATAGTTACTCCCGGCTTTCCGACATCGTATTATTACTTAACTCTAGAGGACATCAGTGTGGGTGTCACTAGAGTAGGTTTTTCAAGAAGAGATTTTGAGGTTAAAGAGAATCGACGCGGCGGCTGTGTCATAGATTCAGGCGCTCCATTTACAATGATGTACAAAGACCATTTTGATAGACTTGCATCGTCTGTGGTGGCATATTTTACAAGGGTTTATGGTATGCGTCGCGTTGGATACACCGGCAATAGGGTCTGTTTTGTTACGCCGACGTTCAAAAAGTTTAAACCCCCCACCATAACATTTCATTTTGAACAGGCTGATTATGTTGTTTCAGAGACTGCTGCTCTATTTGTTTTAGACGGTCCACTTCTTTGTTTAGCTATGGGTCGATCGGAATCTGATACGCCGGCTTTAATTTTCGGAGCATTACAACAAGTTAATAAGAGGATTTTGTATAATAGTATGGATTTGTCACTCTCATTTGCTGATGAGAAATGCAAAATAGGTTAATGATGATCAGAATCCATATAGAATAAGACATGTTCATTTCTTTTGGAATGTAATAAACTACTAGTAAAATTGTTTTGTTTCTCGATCAACAGATTCTGCAACTCACAATCTTGTAACTTGCATAACTTTACCAATGAGTCATAACCAATCAGATGTTACTCCTGCCAAGATACCTATGCCCAGGAAAAATACAAGTATGCATTTTGTTCCGGACCCTGCTTGGCTTCAAATGTGGACCTAATATTGACTTGCCCACCCATTCTTCCAAATCTGGCTCTGCCCACCTACTTTCAGTTTGGCAACCTGTGTGGCTCCGTCCATGGCCGGTTGGTAGACGTCGTAAGTCAGCAAATTGCAACAGTCACGCTCGTCCCTCGGGTGATCGAGAAAAAAGATGCTTAGGCACCGAAATGAGTCTTTCTGTCTCTTTGAAGCAATGAGCTGTTCATCTTGACCTATCACAACACAAGCAGAACGAAATTGCGAGGAACTTTACCCCCTTTCTCTCTTCTTCTTCTTCTTCTTTCAACTCCAACAATCTCCCGAATCAATACCCTAATTACTGAATCTCATCATCTCCCCTGCCATTTTTTTCTGTTGTTTCTCTGTTTGTAACTGTTTCATTCACTACCTCATCACCTCTTCAATGAATTTGTCAAAACTGTTGTCATTGAATTGTAGATTTAAACCAGTTTCTGAATCCACAACATAAATAAATTTTGTGACCCTTTGAATTGCTTGTTAAGGATCTAAACTAAGATGGTTAAGAAAGGTTCTTCCTTTATAGTTATTCTATTGGTTCTAGTACTAGTAGTTGTAATTGCAGATGGATCTGATGATGTGAGAGTAAAGTTGAGGAAATTGGTTGGAGTAAAACCAGAAAACAACAACACAACAGCTAATTCAACAACACAGGTATAATCAAAATCAGAAATTTCATTTTTTTTACATAACTTTATTGATTTGAGCTCTACTGAGGGAGAAAAACTGTTGTTTGTATAGATTTCTCCATCACCAGGACCAATTCCTACTACAGGATCTATTCAGACTGGTGTGAATAGAAACGTAACTGTTCCAGAAAACCCGAAAGCTCCAGTTGAGAATACAACAAAAGTGGATAAGAATGATTCCGGTGGGGCGACAGCAGCAGGTGTGATTCAAGAAGGAATTGATGAGAAGTGTGGTGTGACGTCAAACAAGTGCACTACGGATCAGAAAGATATGATTGCTTGTCTTCTCCCAATTGGTAATTCTTATATCAATCTTAATAACTAGTTTGGTAGATAGATGTTGCAGAAGAAACAACTTAGATGTAGAGACTGACACTTTTAAGGCGCTACACAACTAGTTTACTCATTGGTTTGGTATGTTCGGTTGAGTTGTTGTTTGCCGTAGTTGCTGCTTCTTAATAAAACATATCTGCAAACAAAATTGTGGTCTATGTAGCACTCCACGGACCATGATAAGTCATTCAGCTACGCTATTGTACGAGTTTGATTTTTGTGGTGCAAGACGATGGCCATAGCATTCAGTCAGTATTAAGAAGTGGTTGAGGGTTTAGAGCATGGTGCAATGAGCATTAATTAACAGTGTGGAGCTTTAAATCAGTCTTTCACTTCAATTGTGTCTTTTTTGTACTTGCTTTTCTCCAGTATGGAGCTTTGGATCTTTTGCCTCTAATTTAATCTAGGTAGTCGAGAACAAGGAAAAAAGGTTTCGATCGATTTAGTTTAGTCATTGGTTTGGTATGTTCAGTTGAGATGTACTTTGCCATAGGTACTGCCTATAAACATAATATATTTGCAAACCAGATTGTGTTTATGTAATAATCCTTGATAAGTCATTCCAGCTACTCTATTGTATCATTTTGAATTTTTGAAACAACTCAATGACCATATAAGTTAGTATTAAGAAGTGTTTGAGGGTTCTTAACTAGGTGCAATGAGCATCAATTAACAATGTGCAGCTTTAAATCAGTCTTTCACTTTGATTGCGTCTTTTTTGTAATTCCAGTATGGAGTTTTAGATCTTTCACCTCTATTTTAGCTTTAGGTAGCTGCAAAGAAGTAAAAATGGTTTCGACCTTTGTGGGTTAGCAAACATTCGCCACTCTCATTTCTTTTTCGTCTTCTTTTCTTTTTGCAGGTTTGCAAGAGTTTTTTCTTCTGGTGCAAAATGAAGGAGAGAGCAATCTGGAAGTAAACATAAGTGTCTCAGCTTCTGTGAAGGCAGACCTGAAGGAGCTGCAGATACCAAAACACCGAGCCAAAAAGGTATGGCTCTGTCAGTTCATAAATTTCTTGAACTTTAGGTTTCTTCGATCTCCGTGGGACATATGACCTATCACTCGGACTCTCTGAAACTCACCGACATCCATTATCATCTCATCTGAATATGCAGGGACTGGAGCCAGGGCAATTTGATCTTGGGGTCAAATAATTTTATTATCCTTTTAGCGAGACAAACATTTAATTCTTTCCTACATATTTGCACCCACAAGACACAGTAATCACCCGAAACCCAAGCCTATTTATACTAAAATACAAAATCTTGTGTGGGGTCAGCCATGTAAAATTTTGTTGGAAAAAGGGAAAAAAATCATTTTTATTGTTGACCATGTTGTGATGGTTGTTCAGCAATTCAACACGCTGGTAAGCTTCTAACTGCTTGTCTACACTAAACACTAGTGAACGTTAGGATAAAGAGGAAGAAATCAATATTCACACTTGCCAACAATTTCTTAATCCAGAGATGGCATAATGATTGTTTAGTATTGGTTATCAAATTGTGCGCCCATTTTAGTTCTCAGTCTTCCTTCTATCATCCGATTAACATCATTCTTATTATAATGTTTCATAAGTTCCAGCTAACTTGTACCTCACTTCTCAATGGTTGCGTTGATGACATTGGTTGGTATCTTACTGATAGTAATATCATGTTATGGTTTGTTTGGTTTTGTTTGGCTTTGTTTCCAGATAAGTGTATCAGTAATTGCTAAAGGAATCTCGACAATAAGTTTACATGCTGGAATTGGAGAATGTGTTCTGCACACAGGAGTTCCTGTATCTTCTGTACCCAAAGGCAACTATTTCCCTACATTCCCGCAGATGCCTTCTTATACCACTCTCGCAAGCCCCATCTATGGTGCTTACTTTCTTTTTGTGGTAGCTCTGATCATTGGAGGGTCATGGGCCTGCTGTAAGTTCGGTAAGCGGGGACAACAGCATGGTACTGGAGTCCCATACCAGGAGCTTGAGATGGGATCTTCTTCAGTTGTTAATGTGGAATCTGCAGATGGTTGGGATAACAGTTGGGATGACGACTGGGATGATAGTGAGGCAGTAAAGTCACCAGGGAGACAGCAAACAGGAAATCTATCAGCAAATGGGCTGACATCAAGGCCTCCTAGTAAGGATGAGTGGGGCAAAGATTGGGATGATTAACATATTTTACCCGAAAAAAGTTAGGAAAACAGGCAAGATCATCATCCCATAGAAAATTACTATGACATAGAAACAGAAGATACTTTGCTGCGTGACTGATGTGATCACTGAAAGATGAAAACAGTTTGGTGTATACAATAGAGTTTGTGTGTAAATTGAGCCTCCTTTTTCGGAAGGTTGGAATTACATGGAGGTAATTTTGTTTTTCGTCGTCTTTGCAAATTTCTTTTTTGTCAGGATTGGTGGTTGAAGTCGTTATAGATCACATAGAGGATACAGGTCATAAGACAACAAGTGTTGGAGGATAGATATCATTCTTTCGTTTTTTTTTACAGGGAAATCCAGGCAATTGTTGCAATCCTCTGGTAAATTAATTGTGAACTTTGTAAAATATGGTGAATGGCAAAATACTACTGAATCTCTATTTGCTAACTCCTGGATAGCAAGCAGAAGACTTGTAATAAGTTATGTTGGCCCGAAAGGATTTTCAGTTGATGAGCTAACAGTCTTGTTTGGGCTTACACCCAGAGACATGTGATAAATTCATAGTTCCAGCAACCATTCCACTGACAACCACCAGCCAGAGCCAGTGCCAGATCAACTACCACCACCACCACCAAGGTGGGGGTTATCACATTCAGCTCCATTTGTTGTATATTACGTCTTGTCTCTATGGTTCACGGATGTTAAAAACAAATCCCACTGACCAAGGCCATAACAAGCCAACAACAGTAACATGACTTCTTCTTTCCTGAAAACCTTATAAAAGCTGCAATATCCAAGCAAGCATGCACCTTCTGCAACATCTCAATCAATTTATAACCTTTTTATGTCCCCCACCTTGCAAATCTCAATGATGGCAGATTCATTTTATCATTTCCCTCCCCAAAAATCATATGCATAACCATTCACCCATTCACTTATAACTAACGTGACTAAACCCTAGTGATTGTGTCCTCCTCTCTATCATTTTGTCTGTCAATCAACAAAAAGTTGAAAAATTCTCTCATTATGGCCAGCTACCTACAACATGTTCATTTCCACCTTTCAAGAATGCTTGCCTTACTTTAATAGGTTTCCCCCCCACTTTTCTTCTTCTTGTGCATAGTGTACAACAACATCTGAAAGAATCCCCCTTTTATTCCACTAACCATAGTGATTATAGATCTTATAGAGAGGTTAGAGAACCAATATTTATAGAGTCCTGATAAAGACACCACTTGGGGTAGAGGTATAGAGCTCTACATTTCTCCATTAAAATAACAGAACAAAGCTTCCCTTTTGTCACTTCCCATGATAGTATTCTACTAGCTAATTATTTTTATATTCTTGTTTTTCCTTTTTTCTTTAAGAAAAACCAAAGCTGTTGTTGAGGACTGCATGTGCCTATTGAGTTGTTTTCTTTTTCTTTTTGACTCCATCCTCCTCTATTCATGCACCACACTAATTTATGTCCTCTATGTTAATATATTTTCATAATTCTTACCCTTAGTTGCAGTAATACATATAGTGTAGATATCTACGTTATGAATTTGAAATTTTTGCCTAAAATGGTATCTTAAAAAATCTCATCTAAATCTTTCTTAAACAAAGTACTGAATGTTGAGCTGTATTTCGAGTTCTGTTATGAGTCAATGTTGAAAATGGTGTTTTGTGTTTATTTTTAATAGAGTAAAAGTGTACCATGAAAGGTTCCATTCTTCCCTCGTGGAGTGTCTGTCCTGAGTCTCCTGACATAAGTGTTAATGAAAGTTTAGAATGAAGTGCAAAATGTGATCCCCAAAGCTTAAAACATGGGAGAGGGGCTAAAATGGGAGAGTTTCTATGCTTCTTTTTTCAGACAGAATCATTTAATGATGTATCCCTATTTTCTATTCCTTCATCACCAGTAAAATCACACTCACACACTCCATTTCTGATGCAAACATCACTCCCCAATATATTCTTATCTTCTTCCAATTGCATTTTTCTTCTCTCTTTTTTTTCACACACTTTTTCTCTTTATTTGGTTGTTATCCTTCCAAATTTTGAAATTTTAGGTGTTGTCTGAGAATCTATTCATTGCCTTTTACTTTGAGTGCATCACAACTTTTGCTTTTGCTTCCTGAATCTAATCTAAAAGAATCCTCATATTACTCAGCAACCAAAAGAATTTGATCATTTGTTGTGTCTAAATCCAAAATGTGCATTGTCTGGTGTAACAAGGAAGGAAGCTTCAGAACAAGTACGAAAAACAGATAATGAGGAAGTTATCCTGTAATAATATTATGATCCCAAATTGGAACCCGGTGAATAGGAATCCGGCAATCGTCTTCATCGTTAACCAGTTACAACAGACAGAACAAGTGGAATAAGAAGAAAAATAAGAAATCAAGATACACAAAATTACCAAAAACCAAAATCATAAAGAAGACTAAAAACCAAAAGATTAAAACTTAGCACCACACTTGATATTACTGCTCTCTACCTCTTCTTTTCTATACTTCTTTTTAAAAATTGAACAAACAAACAAACCGGATTCCTCTTCGCCGGAAAAACTTCAGTAAAATATTTTGCTTCTTGATATCATCTTATCTGTCTTCTTCATCCCATACTTTCCTGTTCAAAAACTATAATAGCTTCATTTCATTTCATTTCATTCCAACTCCTCTTGACCTTCTGAAGGGCATCTGATCAGTTCCAATATGTTAACCACCTCTCCCATGTCAGGCCTATTTGAAGGTACCTGAGATGTACATATGAGGCCTAATTTCATCACAGGGATAGCCTCCTCTGCCGGGAAGTTCCCATTTAACCTTGTGTCCACACATTCCTCTACCTTTCCTTCTTCTAATGCCCCCCTGACCATATCACATAGCACCACAACATCATCCTCCATATATTCCACTGGCCGCTTCCCTGTCACCACCTCTAGGACCAACACTCCAAATCCATACACGTCACACTTTTCGGTTATTTTTACTGTACGGCATGCGAATTCAGGTGCCATGTATCCAAGTGCACTCTGAATCTTGCTACTGAGAACATAACGATCTAGCATTGGTAGCAATCTCGCCAACCCAAAATCTCCAACTTTTGGCTCACCATTGCTGTCTATTAGAACATTGCTCGATTTCAGATTGTAGTGGATTATGTCCAGCTGGTGCAAATGTGCTAAACTCTTTGCTGTCCCAAGAATTATGTTGAACCTCTCGTGCCATGAAAGAATGTTTCCTCCTGGTCCTTCATGAAGCTGGTTATACAGACTTCCCCCGGCGACAAACTCAGAAATGAGGAGTTGCAGTGAGGGAGTCCAGTAATACCCTTCAAGTGCCACAAGATTTTCATGACGGATTTTTCCTAGCTTCTTGACTTCCCTCTCAAAATCATCTTGGGACTTCACAAGGCTTGAAACAGTTAGCTTCTTAATGGCAACTGGTCGTCCATCCCGGAGGACAGTCCTGTAAACAGCTCCGAACCCTCCACGCCCAAGCTCACAATCCTTATTGAGCAGTGCATGGGCCCCAGCGCTGAAGTCTGGGTCACCTGAGAACATGACAAGCTTGCCAGAGTTGGCATCAGTAGTGGGAGAACGGCTGTATTCATCGCCCGCTGATAACGCGAGGGCGGCAGCTGAACGAGATGATGTGGATCGAGCGTGGATATTCAGAACTGTGACAGCGACTACACCAAGGGCAATGACAACAGCTGCACCAATCGCAATTAACGCAGAAATGCTCAAAATGATCTTTTTGTGACGCATGTTTGGGGACAAAGAACCGGGTTCAGCCGAATCAGAAGAAGAGTTAGGATTGAGAACAATGGGTTTTGGAAGGACAGTAGGGCAAGAGCGGTCAACTATAGAGCCACACAGGCCTGGATTATCCGACACAGAGGAAAGGGAAATGGTATTGAAGAATCCACCAGCAGGTAGGTCACCTTGGAGTTGATTGTGGGAGATATTAAAGGACAGGAGGTGAGGAAGATTGGCGAGCTGCTTAGGCAAGGTTCCTGTTAGGCTGTTTAAAGATAAGTCTACAGTCTGGAGGTTGGTGAGGTTAGCCATGGTTGCAGGAATTGGACCTTCAAGTTTGTTCTGTGACAACATTCTATCAATCCAAACAAACAAAAATCAGTTAGGATATTTCCATTAAATTATATGAAAGCAACTACCATTGGAATTTTACTACAGTTGAATGTTATGAAGATCAATTGTCTTACGTAAAGATGCAGATCATAGTTCTAAAATTGAAAGAGTGATGCAGGAAGTACTATAACTAAGCTACTCAGTTTGTTACAAGAGCAGTGGCATTAGAATTCTCATTTCGCAAACTTGCAAGAAAATAGTACTAACAGATAAGCATACTGACAGTAAGGGAGAGAACTTACAGGGTGGTTAGAGATGAACACTTTTCGATATGGGAAGGGATTTTCCCGGACAAGGAATTCTTCTCCAACCTCAACTCCCTCAAAGCAACTGCACCTCCGATTTCAGAAGGAATGCTGGCATTAAGTTGATTATCACTGAAATCAAGAATCCCAACCTTCTTCAGCTCACCAACACTCACTGGAATAGCTCCATCCAGAGAGTTCTTCGACAAGTTCAACATTTCCAAACCACTAAAAATCCCAATGTTAGATGGAATTCCCCCAGTAAATCCATTGTCCGACAAATCCAATACTTGAAGCTTCTGATACGAGCCCTCCAGCGACATCCCTGGTGATTCCAACTCTCCACTTAGTTTGTTCTCAGACAGCAAAACCTTCTGCAAACCTAACCCAAATATCCACACTGGAAGTATATCCATCAACGAATTCCGGCTCAAATCCAACTCCATCAGATTCTTCAGCTTACTCAACGGCTCCGGAAACCCACCATTGAAACTATTCTGCGACAAATGCAGCACCCTCAGCGACTGAAGTTTCCCCATTGACTCTGGTATCCCTCCAGTAAACGCATTTCGGGAAAGATCCAAAGTCTGTAAGCTACTCATTTCACCAATCCAATCCGGAACTTCACCATCCAACTTATTCCCATGTAAATCCACATAGTTACACAAAGACAACTTCCTCATTGAATCCGGCATTCCCCCAATCAATAAATTCTCACTGAAATTAATCACTTTCAACAAAGCACATCCACCAATCCCCACTGGAATAACCCCATTCAACTTATTCCTCCCTAAACTAACAGCTCTCAAATTAAAAGCCTTTTCAATCCCATCCGGTATCTCACCAACAAGTAAATTATCAGAGAGATCAATAGACCTAACGCCATTCAAACCCCAGATCTCTGAAGGCAACACCCCAGACAACTGATTTGAACTCAAATTAACAGCAGCTAGTGTAGAACAAGTACTCAAACTCTTAGGAATCTCACCTGTAAGCTTGTTCTTAGCAAAAGAAACAGCTCTCAAGTACTCACATTTCTTGAAAAACTCATCTGGAATGGATCCAGTAAGTCCATTCTCACTCAAATCAATCACTCTCAAATTTTCCAGACCAGCTAAACCCGGATTAATACTACCAGTGAAATTGTTTTTTGATAAAGATAGTCTTCTTAAGAACTGTAATCTGAGAAGACCACGACCTATCTTACCGGAAAGTGAAAATCCGTCAAGAATGACATCAGAGACACGATTGTTTCTAGGGTTACATGTTACACCAACCCAGTTAAGACATGGAGTCTCATCATCTTCATTCCATGATGCTAACTTTGCTGTTGGATCAATAATATCAGCTTTGAATACTATTAATCCTAATACATCATCGTTCAATGGTGGATCATATGATCTAACAGTTGAGACTAGTTGAAGAAGAAGAAGAAAAAGAGTAACTGGTCGAAATAGACTGACCCACTTTCTCATTTTTGAAAATGAGCTTAGGGTTTCATTAGTTGACAGAAATGAAGTAGATTTGAGTGATTACGGACCTTTTTTTGGCCGGAATGTCACCGGAATAAGACTGAAAATGGTAGATTAGTTGATGACATGAGGAAGTTTAAGGTGATAATTGAGTGAGAAGTTGAGCTGCACCATTAAAGTAGAGCTTTGAATTTCACTCCCCCACTCTCTTTACTCTCTCTCTCAATACTGTCTGTCTCTCTGGTCTGGTCTGGTCTCTCTCTCTACTGGAAAGCAAATGAGAAATGAGAAGAATAAAAATGGTATTTTTATTAACAGCGAAAATCAGGTGTAGCTAGAGTAATAAATGATTTTATGGCTTATTCCACGTGGCTGTCTATGTTTTGGTCAAATAGAATCTGACGTGGATATACAATGTGGGTGACGTGGTGATGTGAAGTTGGGTCCCCCTTTAATGTTCGGCTGTAAGAATAGACTTTGGTTTCAGTTTGCACCAAATATTACGAAAATGGTAACCCCAACCGTGGGCCGCCGAGGCAACCTCCTCCGGAGTCGTTAACCTTCCGATCAGCGATAACCAAAGGGGTTTAGAATAACGGAATGGTTACCATGTCGCAGCCGAGAACAAGAACTTAGCTGGTCGGAATTTCAAATATCTGTTGGATAATATACTTCCTGTAACAGAGAAAAACAAACACAGAGAACTTGAAGATGATTAAGGGAGGGTTAGAATTAAACTGCACACACACTCAAACACAGAGAGGTGAAGTCGCATGTTCAACAGACTGCCCTTAACTCAATATTTGCCAGGTACACCTTCAGGAAGATGCTGCTATACCCTTTCAGTGACAAACTTGAATTCAGGATAAAATCACCTGATACCAACCCAGCTAGCAAAGCTCGTTGGCCAGTTGTGAACTTAACAGAAGATGAAAGAAAAAGAAAGTAAATTCTAGTGCGCAAATCAAAGCAAGAAGAGGGGAAAAGTCGTCAGGACATTGGCTGCGACTGGGGTAAACGAAAACCTTAGCAATGTTGTTCTTTTATAGGAGAAGTAAACCTTTGAGTTTTAAAACGGTGAAAATTTAATTTCAAATATTAAATCCCCATTAAAACAAAACGTTAAGATTGTTTTAATTAAAAAATTATTTATGATTTTATTTTCCATTTAATGGTCACACCAAGGCTCGCACCAAGGCTCACGCCAAAAACACACGCAAAAGCACACGCAAGCACTGCAAGCCCGCAAGCCCGCGGCCTGCGGTGCTTCGGTGCGAAGCACCGTACATGTATGCATTTGCCCACTAGTCCATTTCCCAAGTCCATATCCAATCCACTAGTTCTTTTCCTTATATAGAACATATGTGGTAATATGCATGAACTTCCTCCTTGGTTTGCCCAATGTGGGATAACCAAAGGTTTCTCATTCACTAAGAAGTGAAAATGGATGGCTATAATTCCACCCAAGTTTGGACTAGTGATCCTAGCACCCATCAAGCTAATTATAGTAACAAAATTAATTTAAGTAATAAATTATTAATTTTAGTAACAAAACATTTTTATTTTCCAACAATATCTACTATTTTACCAAACCACTTGCTCACATCTGTAATACAACGTGCATCTATATGCTAAGAAATATCCGAAAGGATTATCACGTAAAGTGAATACCATGAACCGAACACTATAACCAACTGTGAATAAATGGCGTGTATTCTATTTCCGTCTTGATGTTGATTATGTGTCTGTCCGGTTGCACTTTCTTTGGTACTTGTCAGTCTAAGGGTGGGAGTGAGTTTTCAACGACAATGAAAACAAAAGGGATTCAAAGAAGATCACAGGAATATAGGGAGGTTGTCATGATTTTGACTTTGAGTGAAATACAAGTAATTTGGAGGAGTCTAAAGTACATAGAGTTGTTACTAATATTTGTTATAATAGTTAATTATCTAGAAAATGTTAAAAGAAGAGATGCTAGAAAATTATTTTTGGATTGGTAGTGGTAGTTAAGGGCAACTGCAGTGGTCGATCAGACCATCGAGCCAGGATTGGTCTTTGGTTCGTTTTCTTCGATCGCAACGGGCGAGTGAATATGGTATTTGGTCCAGAATTTCAACAGTATCCGACCAAACGTGGTCGAGCTAGCGGACCAAACATAGATATAGTCTGACGCTAATGTAATACAGCGTTTTTCCAAAACGCCACTGCACGAGGACGTTTATAAACACAAACGTTATTACTGAAAGACGTCTATCAAAACGTTTATTTAGAGCAGTGTTTTTGAAACGTTGTATTAAAACAACGTAATTTAAACAAACGGCAAGCTAGAAGAGCGTGTGGGATGAACGTTCCTCTACCAGAGCGTTAATTGCCAAAACGTTTGAGCACAAGAACGTTAATTGCAAAAACGTTTGAGCAGAAGAACGTTGACACATTAACGCTGCTCTAAGAAGGCGTTTACATTTGAAACATTTGAGCAGTGTAGCGTTTTGGTTTAACACGCTCTCCCAGTGTGGCGTTATGTTGAAACGCCCCTCAAGCAAAGCGTTTTTGCTGTTGCCGGTAGTCGTTGCGAATGTGACCGTTATTTTCCCGTTCAACAGCTATTTTTTTTTCAAATTTTTATTGCTGCAACGGTTTGATTTCGGCATTATATATAGAGGAAGTTTTTATGTTTCATGTACAACCACCATTCATTTGAGAACTTCATATAAGAAAGTCAAGTTTTTTCTGAATTATTTTTGGTCATTCATTCAAAGTTTTTCTCAGTATCAAAAATGGCACCAAAACCAAGAGGTCCAAATTTTACTTCTAATGAAGATATAACAATGTGTAGGATTCATTTATCACTATCTCAAGACCCTTGTGTTGGTACTGATCAATCGGAAGAAAGATTATGGACTCGGATCAAAACCGGGATGAAAGAAGCTATACCTTCAATGGCCGAACGCAGTTGGACCTCCATTCAAAAACGCTTTCAAGGAATAAGTAAAGATGTTGCGCTTTATTCTGCAAAAGAGGCAGAAGTGGAACGTGAACACCATACCAGCTGGGGTCCTGAAACAAAGGTAAAGTAAACCTGTTTTAGTTTCCTTGTTCAAGTTTTGAAATGGATTGTGATGCATTAATTTTTTTCTAAACAACAACAGACACAGGAAGTAAGGCGGCTATTCAGGGAAGCTAATGGTGATAACCATTTAAGCACGATGAGTGCTACGCAATTATGATAGAAAATATCAAATATTCCCGTCGTTCGACAGAAATATTTGATTCATCGCAAGCTGAAGAAGATTCTGACAATAGCGCTGGAGACCTACAAAGACCTTCACCAAGCGCAGGTCAATGGAGTGGACATGAAGAAATTGGAGATATTCCAAACACGTATCCGCGGCCGATGGGCCAAAAACAGGCTAAACAACTGAAGCAAAATGCACGAGCATAATCCAGTGCCCAAGCAGAAGCCTTGGAAATAATAATCAATAACCAAAAGAACTTCAACAACAGTTATTCGGAAAATGCTAAAAGGAAGATTGATCAAAAAGATGCCGAGTTAGCATCAAAAGAAGAGCATCGCCTAATGAAAGAGGAGTATCGATTAATGATGACGGACGTCTCCAAATTGGATGACGTAACAAAAGAGTGGGTTATACTTAGGAAAGCAGAGATTTTACGAAAAAGAAGAGAATCTTGTATTACCTAAAACACTGAACAACCAATAATATTTTCTTTCTAATTAATGAAAACCATTACTTTCATATTTGTTGTCTACACATAAGCATCGAGTGAAATCAATTACTAACAGTAAAAGATATGAATTAGAAAACCAATTTTTTAAAAAAGTCGTTTTTCAAACATCACCAAAATTCGACCATAAATGTTCGATCAAGTATTTCGTAATCGAAGGTGCGTTTGTTTGCTATGGACTGCTTGTCGTCGTTGGTGAGTTGTCATCCTTAAAAGTGAGTTTGTTGCCGTGATATAGTTACTGGTGCAGCGTAGCGCCCTTGATCATAATCATGTGGCCAAACACCTGGTAGACGTTCATCCTCCACAATCATATTATGGAGAATAATTACTGTTTTCATGATATATGCAAGTGCGTCCGGATTCCATATTCTAGCCGGTTGTTTAACGATGCCAAATTGGTTTTGTAGTACACAAAGGCTCTTTCCACATCTTTTCGAGCACCCTCTTGCATAGATGAGAATTTACGCTTCTTAAGTGTATCTGGATGCTTGATCGACATGATTATGGTTGTTATCTCTGGGTATATTTTATCGCCAAGATAATACCCCATATCGTAATGGTTACCGTTCACCACGTAGTCCACCGGGGGTGCCTTACCTTTTATAATGTTTTTGAAAACAGGAGACCGATTTAGAACATTTATATCGTTGTTTGAACTAGGCATACCAAAAAAGGCATGCCAAAACCATAGATCTTGTGAAACCACGACCTCCAAGATGATACTTTCATCGCCTTTGTATGCGGTGTATGCACCCGATTCGGCCGTTGGGCATCTATCCCATTTCCAATGCATACAATCTATACTTCCTAGCATTCCAGGATATCCCCTTGCCTGGTTCTGAGTAAACAATAGTTGAACATCTGCAGGTGTTGGGCTACGCAAATACTGATCCCCATATAGCTGCACAATCGTCAGGAAAAACTTACGAGTTGCTTGCAACACAGTAGATTCCCCAATCCTTAAATACTCATCTATTGCATCTGTCGCACAACCGTAAGCTAACATTCTAATTGCTGCAGTAAATCTTAACGTGTGGTGTTAATCCGAGTCTGCCGGCAGCATCCCTTTTCTGAACAAAATAAGGGTTATGTCCCACCACATCCCGCAAGATACGGTTGAACAATTCTCTGCGCATTCTGAATCTTCTCCGGAAAACAATATGACCAAAAGTAGGGCATCTTGAAAAGTAATCTGTCCATAGTTTCCTTGCTCCCTCCTCCCGCTTTCGGTCCATTTCGATTCGAGTATTTGGCCAGTCTATATTAGAAGCGAACAATCCAAAAGTAAGTGTTTATTCATTTTGGATAACTGCAAATGAATTTTCGTTTGATGAGGACGTCGGGTTAGTACTATCATCATCGGATGTGGAAGATATGAGTAAATGATTGTGAGGAATATAAGAAGAGGAAAAACCATGATACATATTGTTATTCTGATTTCCTTCCATTGGTTGATGAGGTTTGTAGTTATGGTTGACGATTTTTGTATTTTTGTTTGAGGATGATTCTACTTTTGGTTGTGGTTTTAATGGAGAGAATGGTATTTATAACATGGGCATTCAAATAAGTTTTTATCGAGACCTAACAACAAGCCAGTAATAAAAGCCACAAAAAAGTTATGACAAGACCCTACAACAAAAAGATGACCAATCCATTGTTGTGATATTATCGAGAGATAAGTAGTGCTCTTTACTCTTGAGTAGACAATACATGCAGGCAATTAACTCCAACATGAATGCAATGAGAGTAGAAGAAAAAGCTGACAATTCCAAAGTAACTTTTTTTGTAACATCATTTTGTTGAATTATTCAAGGCATACATTAAAGCAAAGTAAAATAAATATTAAAAATCACTAGATTTTACGTAATCACTTAAGTAAACCTATTGTGAAACCTTAAGGCTTGGTTTGTAAGACGTCGTGGATGACGTGGTTCACTTCTTGGGAGAATAATCAACACAAAGGGATTAAATTCTTTCAAAACCCTTAAGATCTCGAAATGAGGTTTGTACCTGAATTCAAAACGTTTCCATCTTATCCATTCCTCTAGTGATCTAGAAACAACTTCATCATCAGTTTCATTCCTAAGACGAAATTCATTCACCTTGGCAGTTAAAGAAGAAAATTCATGTACTTCCTTTGTGATTTGAACATATCGACAAAAAAAGCCGGCTCTGTTCCTGTTGTTGGGATTTCCGGTTTCATTACAAAATTTAGCATGTGTATCTTCTAACCATTGTATGCTCATTACACCATTCATCCGACGTTCATGGCCCCTAGTTGGATAATGCAATACAATGTTTCGACATATTGATAAATCTTCCTCTAGTGTAAAATTCTCTGCATTGAGGCTAAAATTTTCGTAACTCGCCATTAAATGAAAACCGAAGATGACAAATTTCTTATGAAATGTTAGAATGGTGGATTTGGAATGAGAATGAATGATACAATAGGTCATGTATTTATAGCTAGATGGGGAATGAGAATGGTGGATTTGTTCAACGGTAACAATCCATAACGGTAAGAAAACGGTAACAAATATAAAAATCAATTATTTTATTTTAATTTTCAAAATTGGTTGTATGGTGACACGGTAGTATCCACATGAATTGAGGAGTCATTAATATTGTGGATAGATAGAGAAAAAAGTCAGGTTGGATTTACTAAACAATAAAAGAGTTAATAAAATGTCATAGATAAAGTGAAAAGCAAGGTTGGATTTGCATGCCAATATAGGAGTCAATAAAGAAGTCATTTAAAAACATATTGGAATGAGTAAGCAATAAATACGGATGATTATCAACTACCGTCCCCCTCCCCACGAGAGGTGCGAGGGGGCATAAACGGAGGCATCGATGAAGAAGGAACATGACCCCCGGTATTCCACATTTGCGGTGGGAGAGTTGAAGAAAAATTTCCAAAACCAAGTGGTGGATTTTGTAAACGAGCATGCGACAGTTCTAACTTCAAATTGGTGATTTCATTCTTATATTACCGTAAGTCTTCCATCCTTTCCCTCGATTGTGTCAAATAGAAGTTTTTGAACTCTTGGGTAAAGTCAGCACTGTCTTGCGCAAAAGCATAACATTCACCCTGTTATAGACAATAGGTCACACTGAACTTGTCAACCCGTAAATTCAGAAACTAAATAACAAATATATTAGAAATGAACTTACGTATGACCAATTATCTATAGGCGGGAGGGGCACATGTTCAGCAGGTTGGTTGATGGTTTCTTTAACTAAGCCACCCAAACTGTCGTATGTATCCACATCCCAGTCTACGAGTTTGCAAAACTTGTTAGAGTTAGTAACATGGCGCCAATAGTCCAAATACCGCTGATACGTAACCTCTCCTTGGAGGTACTCAGTTACATCGACCTCAGAGGTTTCCTTAAGTTGGGTAGCGTCGTCATCAGAGATATCGCTAACTCGACCTTGGGGGTTCCTCGGAATGCGGTAGCCATCATTTTTTTGGTTCCATAACCGATCACCGAGGTATACGTTATGCTGTTATAAGTATGATTCCACTATTAACTATTACAATAAAACATGAAATAAATAAAATATGCTATGAAAATAAATTAACTACTCACAATGCCATTCCAAGTAAATACAACGCGCCTATTTGAGAGAACCACCGCTGTCGTGATTATGTCATTTTGTATTAGTGGGATTGCGGTCCGCCAAGGGTGCCATGTCACATCGTCGGCAATCATTGCATTCAGAAGACACCATAAACGCACAATATCATTACTCTTTTTTCGTGTACTCTTCCACCTAGAACATCTAGGCCAAACAGTTACTGTCGCAGGTGGTGGGTTGTGAGGTCGACGTATGCCGAGATATTCGTAACCCCAAAACTTCAATTAGTTTTAAAGCATATAAAATGAATAAGTTACCACCAAACGTTATTTAAAAAAGAAATAAAATATTTACTAATTTACCTCTAATATCTGGCAGGGTCCGGTTAGTGACTTCTGTCCCCTACCGGATGCGCCAAGGGCGGAATATAGTTTTGAAAAACAAGCACCACCCCAGTCGTAAGTTCCAATTAGTTTTGGATCCTCAAAAGCCGCTAACCATCCGGCATCCACATAGTTCCTTGCACTGGAAAAAAAGAATTGTCCTAGAACATACATCCAAAACGCTTTTGCAACTCTCTCAGCTTTGGTAGCACAATCGTGCCCTGACTCAACCAAATCAAACCTAAATCGTGCCCTGACTCAACCAAATCAAACCTAAATCTAGCAAACAAC
>JAJJMC010017126.1:0-11725 GCA_023531435.1 Papaver californicum
AAAAGATACATTTTCTAACCAATAAATCATAATTAAAATCCACTACTCTAATTAGAATCAGAAAATCTTGTATGTATCATACCTAAGCTCTTTCGTGTTCTTTAACGCCTTCTCTCTGTTTTTCTCTTCCGATCTTCCAACCCCTTTTCTTTTTTAAGATTCTGGTATTTATAGCCAATTCATGGGGTCCCGCTAATTAACTTTGCCACATGTTCATTCTTATCTATCTTTGATGAGTCATGTAATCCCGCAAGTCTTTCTTAGTGTATTACTTATCATCCCGTAGCTTTCCTACGGTCTGGTCCCGTAGTCTTTCTTCGGTCTTGCATTTATTGTCCCGTAGTTCTCCTTCGGTCTTGTATTTTATTATTACTTTCGGATTAGGATTATAGCATATCTGACACGCAGCTTCTTATCAGTGAATCGTCATGCTTTAGTCCTTTTTGTCCCTTGTAGAGTCGACACGCGTTTCTCGGGTCAATATTCATCATTACACTTTTAGTGAGTCCCACTTTTCCCGCACCCTGGTGTCAATCATGCAGTTAAAGTTATCTGTTTTAATCATAGCTCCGCGTAACATTTGCATTTAATGCTGTTACTTTCCCGCAACCTACGTGTTACTCCTGCAGTAATTATGTTAGACTTTATATCTGTCGACTTTTCAGAATTCCTTTACAAAGTTTTGTTCGGGTGCTTGTCTTCGTACTTTAATTTATTACTCCTTTAATAGTTCCTGGACACGTGTCAATCGAGATTTATTCTCTCACAATTTACCCCATTTTCTTTTTTTTTCTTTGAATCTGACGGTTGATATCAATTCTTGAAAAAAGAAGAATGATTATTACTTTTGTTTCTCCCACGCCTATAATAACTCCCATTAGCACGTTTCTGTCAGTTGTTGTTTTTCCGAGAAAATCAAATCCCTGAAAAAGCGTATCTCTTTTCAGTCTTCGACGGTTCGTCAGCTTCGATCCGTTTAATATCAATTTCCTTTATTACTTTACTCTTTAAATCTTTTGTTTTCTTCCTGTTAAAGTTGCATCGTTCCTTTTGTTTTCTTCCTCTTAAAGTTGCAGTGTTTTCCTTAAACTTTTCAAAGACTCTTCATCGTTTCTTTATTCTCTTTAGACTCTGGTGTTTTTGGATTTCATCATTCATCGGATCAAGTTTGCACTCCTTTTAATCAACAGATTCTTCTTTCTTTCATTTTTCAGTGAGTAATCCCTTTTCTTTTTGTACTTTATTTGTTCATCTATGTTTGTGTTTGATTTCTTTTGGGATTAATTATTAAGGGTATTGACGGTTGTCTGTTTAGTATTTGCTGGATCGATTGACAATGATGATTGCTACATTGATAAACGTTTTACCCATGTTCTTTTTCTTTTCTTTTCCCTGATCAACTGATTTTTCTGATCTCTTTACTCTGTTTTTTCTGTGTAGATAAAAATCTTATCATAGCCGATAGATCAACAGCCAGAGCACCTGGTGGTTCTTCTCATCATGATCATCAATCAAGCAGGAAATCATATCGTTATCCCGTATCAAGGCGTCCTCCTGCTTCTATCAGGCCTATCAATTCTCACACCGAGCCTTATCGGGCAGCAAATGTTCCTTCTCCACCTATCAATCCTGCTCCCAAGAAGAAACGGGATAACGTATTCTATAGCTTCAGATCCGTGAATCTTGATGATTTCAAAGAGAGATATCGTCTTGAAGGATTCAAAGTTTCTTTCTATGATCAAGGTTCAGATGCAATTTCCTTGGATATGGTAAAAAAGTATAATTATTCTAGGAATAGATTACTGATTTCAGCGAGAGCATTAGAAGCAGGGCTTCGTCTTCCTCTGTGTCGTCATGAGAGTCCCTTTCAATTTGAAGTTCTTGCATCCCGTAGCGAATCTCCATACGGTCGTGCTCGTTCCATCGTTCAATATACTGGAAATTGGTGGTGTATGTTGGATGAGTGTAATCTGCATAGTCAACGGTTAACTCATTTTACATGCTACGTACCTGATCCCGCAGAGCAGCATTTCTATACGGTCGAGAATTTTTATGACACTTGTTCAGATAGATATGCCTTGAAGAACTATGTAAAGTGGAGCGTTAGTCCTGGTCGGAGAGCAGGTTCGGGATTCCGCTTACTTCATGAAATAAATAATTGCATAATAAAGTGTATCCAAAATACTAATACCCCTCTGAAAGAAAGAATTCGATTAGATCATGATTATAGATGGTACCGTACTCCCTTAGTGATCGAAGGTCCCTGGATGTTTGGGTCTCTTCCAGATGATATGGTTCGAGATGTTCCCAATCGTTTTCCTGGTTACTGTCCTTGGAAATTAAACCTTTCTGGTTTCAAGCATGATTACGAGGTACATGTAGTTTGTTTTTACTTCTTTTGTATTGCCATTTTCCTTTGAAGTATAATATTCTCCTTCATTTTTCATTTCCTTAGGTTGAACCTCCACTTGAGCCACAAGATGAGTTAACTCTTGTGCCGTATGCTGGGTCGCTGCCTATGATGTGGATAAATGAAAATGTTCAAAGAGGTGATGCTAGTAGAAAGCGTAAAGCTGAGGCTTCCGCAACGAAGAGCAAGAAAAAGGCCAAGAGGGTATCCCGTACCCCCTCTGATGAAGAAGAAAGCGAAGCTGAAGACTTCCCTCTTCGTCTCCGTACTGTAAAAAGGGGTAGGAGCTCTGCCAACGTCATCTTAGAGGAAGAAGAGGTCATTCCTCAAATATCCCAAACCCACCATTTCAGCTAATGTTACAGAAGAAACTTCGGCAGTGGGTGTTGTAAAAGGGGCTCCTGAAGCTATTGTTAATCCTCCAATTGATAACATTACTGCTTCCAGCTTTTATCAACAACTTTCTCCTCTTCCTGTTGATTTTGCTATTGAAGTGATTTCATATGGAGATGAAGTAGCTGAAGGGACGGATCATATTGTAAAAGAAGATCCCATCAATGCAAGTGGTGCTGTTGGAATTCAGGATTATCTTCATCGGGATGATACAATTGCCGATGGTATTTCTCCAGTTGCGGGATTATGTGAACCTTCGGGGGCCTCTGTTGCGGGAAGCATTCCCGTAAACACTACAGCAGTGATTTCTTACAATCCTGACACCAACACTGTTGTTACGGGATTGAATGAACCTTCGGGTATTCATGCTGAGGAGGCCATTCCCGCAAATGTTATGGTAATAACTTCTTCTTGTCCCGCTTCCAATACTTTTGTTACGGGATTGATCATGTCTTCAGACATTCAAGCTGCAGACTCTTCAGAACCAAACATAAGAATCCCTCACACTGATAAAGGAAAGGGGGTTGCAGATGATTCAACTCTTTTAGGGGATGAAAATAAAGCCTTTCAATGGTTTCTTTCTAAAGAACTTGTGTCCGTTTCTGTACTTCGATGCTTGTGAAGTCTGACAGTGTTGAAGTTTCTCAACTGCGACGATCCATGGGAACTGTTGCATTTGAAAATGCTAGGGACGCTTGGTTTGATGATACTGCTGATCCACCATTCTCCATGAATCCTCCTTCTTCTCTAGGAAATACTCTTGCTCTCGCAGAGGGACAACACTATGAATTCCCGCAACAAGCTCTTACACAGGTAATGTTATTATATTTATTCTTTCTGTCCTTCTCTATTTTTATGTTACTTATGTTTTGGTTTTACAGCTTGCACAGAGTCATAATGCTTTATACACTATGTATAAATTCTACAAAGCTCGGTCCATAATGATGGAAACTCAATATAAAGAAATGAATAATAGAGCTTCGGATCTACAGCGGGAAAATGACATTCTTCGTCAACAGCTATCTGATCTTCGTAACCAAGGTTTAAATTTCTTCTTTTTTATCATATTATTTAAATAATTTCTTTCTTGCATTCTGAATTATTCCCTGAAATCAGCGGGGGATCCAGAACTCTTGTCTAAGATGCGGTGTAGAATTTCTCAATTGAAAAGTCATGTATCAAGAGTTAATAATAAGATCGCATATATCGAAGCAAGATTTAGTGATCTTATTAATAGCTATGATTTAATAAAATGGAGGCGCAATAGATTAGAGTCTCGGTTTGAGAAGTTATCAGTACGTATGGTCCATAAAGAGGCAAATTCAAATCCCTCGCTGGAGATACTTCGTTTGCTATATTGTTTAAATCTATGCTTTAATTCTAGATTTTGAAAAGAAATTTGATGAAGCGATCATAAGGGCCGTGAAAGCTGAGGGTGAGCTTGGTGTGGCAAATTCCAGAATTGATATTCTTAACAAGCAGCTTGATGACACCTCCTCAAAGGTTAAAGAAATGCAAACTCTTTTAGAAAACGCCTCTACTAGAGATAATGAAACATATGCTCGCCTTGAGCTTCTATCTTCTAAAATGTTGGAGACCGAAGATAAATATAAAGTAGAAGTTTCGAAGAATGAGCGCCTTGATGAAAGTCTAGATGATGAAAGAGTAAAGGTTCATAACTATATAAATGAAGTAAATAGACTTAAATCGGAAGTTGAAGAAGGACATGCTTTTGTATTATGGCTGAAAAAGATGCTACAGCTAAAATTGCTCAAGCGATCAATAAAACTTTTGATCGAGTACATGCTGATGGATTTAAAACAATTTACAGTCGTGTAAAAGTTTCGGAAGTTCATTCTTTCAAAGGCACTCCTCCCGCTCCTTAGCTTCTTTTGTAGAATGTTCTTCTCATTTTGCTGATATTGTTGCTATCATCCCACTTCCCTTTATTTATAGTTGTACTTTCCCCTTTTGCTTTATTATATTATGCCTTCAAAACATACTTTTGAATATATATATTGATTATTAGTTCATGATATGAGTGTAATTTATTTGACTGTCGGGAATTTTCATACCTTGAGTCATATTATGGGAGTAATATGAATTTAACTTTTCTTTGGCCAAAAGGAAATTAGAGTGCGGTCCCAAGAGTCCCCTGAAATAAAGAATTACAACAATTAATTATCATGTTAGGTACCCCTTTTAGCGAAATATCCAAGAATCATGCACTCATAGACATGGACTTTCTTTGAGAGGTTATGCTTATAGCTTTACCTAATATGATGTAAGATTGTATTGCTGATTGTAAGCTTTTCCCGAAATAAAAAATACATGATACAGTAATCACTTCCATGTTAGGCATCTCTATATTGGAAAAT
This sequence comes from Papaver californicum, assembly GCA_023531435.1. Taxonomy (NCBI): domain Eukaryota; kingdom Viridiplantae; phylum Streptophyta; class Magnoliopsida; order Ranunculales; family Papaveraceae; genus Papaver; species Papaver californicum. The sequence continues at coordinate 5,182 of JAJJMC010017126.1, forward strand.
CCTTTCACACTTATTTGGATTTTCAAGAGAAAGTGCATTTGATATGCTTTACCTATTATGAATGCAATCCACTGCACAATTGTATTATTGATTAAGGATAATATTGTTTGAGGTATTGTGCGTTCCAAGGGTGCTGTAAAATATTCTCATCCATGTTTCGTAAATAATATGACCCTTGTCCCGCAAGTCCTTGTATAATATAAGGTCCTCCCCATGTTGGCGCAAATTTTCCTATTTTCCTATCTCTCTGGTACTCCGGGATTTGCCGCAGAACATATTGTCCCTTTACGAAATTCCGTGACTTTACCTTTTTATTATATTCTCTTGCCAATTTTCTTTGGTAATTTTCCATTTTTTGAAGCGTAACCTCCCTCTTTTCTTCTAAATCATCCAACTTTTCAAGAATAAAATATGTGTTCAAATTTTTCTCCCATGTTTCTGTTTTTGTTGTAGGTAGAATGACTTCTGTGGGTATGCCTGCTTCCGTCCCATAGGTAAGAAGGAATGGTGACTCTCCAGTGGACTCCCTCCTTGTTGTACGATATGTCCAAAGTGTATTATGAAGCTGTTCGCACCACCGCTTGTGATGTCCATCAAGTGTTTTCTTTAGATTCGTAGCGATTGTCTTATTTGTTCCCTCGGCCTGTCCATTACTTTGCGGATAAAATGGAGTTGATTTATTCTTCTGTATATTGAATGTTTCGAAAAGCATATCTATATTTTTCCCTTGAAATTGTTTCCCATTATCAGAAACTATGGCTGTCGGGATTCCGAATCTGCAAATTATATTTTCAAACAAGAACTTAAAGATATCCGTATCTTTGATTCGTGCAAGAGCTTTGGCCTCAACCCATTTAGTAAAATAATCTGTAGCTACGATCAAATATTTTCTCTTTATAGTACCTTCTACCAACGGTCCAACGATGTCTATTCCCTATTTTGCAAACGGTCAGGGGCTAAGCACCGAATTAAGTTATGTTGCGCGAGTCTTTATTTTTATCGCATAACGCTGACATTCTTCACATCTTTTCACCATATTTTCCGCATCCTTATGCATGAATGGCCAATAATACCCTTACGTTTTTGCTTTTAACGCTAGTGATCGCCTTCCACTATGATTTTCCGCATCTCCATAATGTATATCCTTGAGAATCCGAAGTCCTTCTCTTTGTGATAAACATCGAAGTAACGGTCCTAAAAAGGACTTGCGGTATAAAATTCCATCCCGAAGCTGGTAATTTACAGACTTCAGCTGCACCTTTCTTGCTTCTTTAGAATTCGGGGGTAACACCTCATCTCGTATATATTGATGGATTGAGATTCTCCAATCTTCTTCAATCAGATTATCTTCTGTTTCTCCTGGGAAGTATGGATAATCTTGGATAGCTTTATCTTCAATATCTTCCTCAATTTATTCTTCCACATTTTGGACTGTCCTTAGCTTAACTGATGGTTCATATATTTGCCCAATTTTTATGGCTAATGTGTTTGGATCCTTTATCATTGAAGAAATATATGCCAATGCATCAGCATGGCGGTTTTTTTCTCTGCATAGATGCCGAAAAGTTATATTTGGAATTTGGAACGCCAGTTTTTGTACAAGATTTTTATACTCCGCCAAATCTTCATCATGTGCCTGGTATTTTAATTCAACCTGTCGAATCACTAATTGTGAGTCACTTGTGAGTCGCACATCACTTACACCTAATTCAATAATGAGTCTGAGGGCATGAACCACAGCTTCATATTCCATTATATTGTTTGTATGCTCATCAAACTCAAGCGGAAATGAATGCACCATTCGATTCCCCGTAGGTGCTGTGATTGCAATTCCTATTTCTGCACCATCTTTATTTCTGGATCCATCAACAAATACTTCCCATCTCTGGGAATTTGTAGAATTCAGGACATCCTGCGGGTCATCATCCTCAATTCCGGGCAAACCTTGAATTTCAGTATCGTATAGTAAACAATCATACTAAAGAAAATTAAAAGGTAAAAAATGAAACATAGTTAATTTTACATCCGAGCGAACCTTGGATTTCATAATCATCCTCCACCGGGAAATCCGCAAGGAAGTCAGCCAGAACTTGTGACTTCTGTGCAGTTTGTAATTCGAATAATATGTTGAATTCTTCTAGCTGGGCATTCCACTTTGCTATCCTTCCAACTTTTCCTGCGTTTTTCAGTACTGATTTCAATGGTGCTCTGCTAGGTACTCTCACGTAACACGTCAGAAAAGACGTGCATAACTTTTGGGAAGCAAAAATTAGAGCTAAGATCAATTGTTCAATTTTTGTATAATTTCTTTCTGCAGTATTCAAAGTCTTACTGATATAATACACAGGTTTCTCCTCCTTTTCATTGGTTCGAACTAAGACCGCGCTTACTGCATCCTCAGTTGCCGCAATGTATAAGGCTAGAATTTCTTCAGATTTTGGCTTTTGTAGAGCAGGTAACGTTTCAAGATAAACCTTGATATTTTGAAAAGCTTGCTCACATCTCTTATTCCACTCGAATTTATTTTTCTTTTTTTAGAATATCAAAAAAGGGTTTGCACCTTTCCGAAGATCTTGCCAAAAACCTGCTTAGTGCGGCCAAACAGCCATTCAACTTCTGTACATCTTTAATTTTCCTTGAAGATGGCATGTCTACTATTGCTTGGACCTTCGCAGGATCAACTTCTATTCCTTTCTTAGTGACCAAATATCCCAAAAACTTTCCTGATGTAACCCAAAAAACACACTTTTATGGATTGACTTTCATTCTGTATTTCCGTAATGCTTCAAATATTTCTTTCAAATCTTGTAGATAATTTATTGAAAGTTTAATTTTTACCAACATGTCATCCACATAAGCTTCTAAGGTACGTCCAATCCATGGTTTAAAAATTACGTCAACCAACTGCTGATATGTTGCTCCAGCGTTCCTCAATCCAAGTGGCATTCTGGTGTAACAATATAATCCTCGAGGAGTAAAAAATACAGTGTACTCCTGATCTTCTTTCGCAAGTGCTATTTGGTTATATCCTGATTGTCCATCCATAAAGGACAAGGCTTCATGTCCCTCAACTGCATCTACCAATTGATCAATGCTGGGGAGTGGATAACTATCTTTTGGGTAGGCTTTATTCAAACTGGTGAAGTCGATACAAATCCTTACTCCTCCACTATTTTTTGGTACGATTACCATGTTGGAGATCCAAGTTGGGTATCGCACCTTTCGGATGAATCCCGCATCCATGAGTTTTGTTAATTCCTTTTCAACTGATACATGGTATTCTGGTGCCACTTTCCGTATGCGTTTCCGAAAAGGTGTTGCTTCAGGGTGTATGTGTAATTCGTGTTGTACAATATCTGGGTCGATACCTGGATATCCTCCATCTTCCACGCAAATATGTCCACAAAATCTCGGAGTAGTGTGATCAAGTTTTGTTCTCTTTCCATCTCCATCAGCGTTCCAATCTTTATCCACTTGGGAAATTCTTCCGTGCCTATGTTAACATTTTTGGTTTCCTCAACCGTGGTAAAGGTGGGTTTGGGAACTCCTAAAAATGTAGGGGTCCCCTTTGGTTGCTATGCCGGAAAACTACCTGAATCATCTCTTGATGTACTTTCTTTTTCCTTACTTCCTTCTCCTATTTCATTATTGATATTTCTTCCCGCAACTTGAATCATATATTGATTTAATGCTTCTTCTTTTTTCCTTTATCTTGCGTTCTTTTTTGCTATTGTGCTACTGTTGCTGTCGCTCTTCATTCATTCGAATTTCTGCTAGAATGCAGGATTTGGCCTCATCTTGATCTCCTCTTATTTCCATTTCCCCTCGTGAAGTTGGGAACCGCATGTACTGGTGATAAGTCAAACTACCCCCTTCAACTGATGTATCCATCGCCTCCCAATTATGGCATTATACGGGGAAGGAGCTTCCACCATACTGAATTTTGTCGTGATACTAGTGGTCCTGCCATAACATCTAGCTCAATTTCTCCCTTCGGTTTTGAGGTTATACCATTGAATCCATAAATTGTTTAACGGGATGGGGTCAACTGATCTTCTTTCAATCCCATTTTTTGGAAAGTATCATAAAACATAACATTTAGCGAGCTGCCCACATCCATAAGAATTTTCCTTACGTTCCATCCGGATACTGGTAACGTAAGTAATAACGGATCATTATGCATCTCTACCTCTTGATCAACCTCAGCTACGGAGAAAGTTAATGGGGACGCCATCCAATCTTCCCATGACTCAGTAACCTTTCCCATGACTCTGAAGATTTCGTGATTGCGGACTCTTTTACGTAATTTCTCATTGATCGCTGCATTCATGGATGGTTGGTTTGATTCAGAAAAAGAAATCATATTGATATTTTGTTGTTGTGAGGAATATTGACAACTTTCCTCTTATCAAGCCTTAATGAAGGATCGAGTAATTGAATGAATTCTTTTAATTCCCCTGCATCAATCATCCTTTGCACTATAAAGATTAGATTTCTGCATCGGTTGGTTGAATGTCCCCAATAACAATGGTATTCGTAATACTTTTTAGAATTTTGGGTATATTCAGGCTGCTGTTCTTTTGTTCGCGGCTATTGAAATTCCGGTTTGTTCTTTATTACCTTTAAAACTTCGGAATAAGGGATGTGGAGTTTAGGCTGCTGTTCTTGTAAAAAAACTTTACTTCCATCTGTCTTTGGCCGTTTTGACTCATTATTTTCAATTTTACTTGCAAACCTCTTCCTTGACCCAGATGAAGGCTCTATTGAATTAGTTTTTCTCGCATTTCCTTGCTGTTGTGACATTACTCTTGGACATTGCCTCTGAATGTCTTGCAACCTTGCGCACATTTCAATGATTTCTCTAAGGTGCCCCTCACTTTTTGGGTTGGCGTTATGAATATCAATAAAAAGCTGGCTTTTCCGGTCAGCTATTCCCTACTTATAATTGTTAATGGCGACGTCTGGGGTAACATCCCCGATTGCCTGACAAACCGTATGCCAACGATCTGTATAATCACGAATAGTTTCTTCTGGCCACGAGGCGAGGGAGTACAATTTGTCCATTCCCGAATATGCGGGCCTGTTGTACATATACGCCTCTAAAAACTTTTGAATTAACTGTGCGTATGAATGCACAGACCCTTCTTGCAGATTATCATACCATGCTAACGCCAATCCTTTCAAACTTGACGGGAAATTCCGACACATGACTGCATCATCTTGCCCCCATCGTGCCATGATACGGTTATAATACTTCAAATGAGTAGTTGGGTCTCAGGTACCATCATAACACTCAAAAATAGGAGTGTTACATTCTTGGGAAATTTGTGTGTACGCCAAATGTGGTGCCAATGGTGTTCGCTTGGCTTCCCTTAACACTTCCTTTATTCGTCCACATTCTTTATTTTTTAAATTCTTTATTTCTTCCCTCATCTGTTCCATAGCTTCAAAGCATTTTCGCCACTTATCATGTTGTGAACCTGAGTCCCCATGATTCAACATGTCCTGTCTAGATTGTTGAGATGCGGATTCCATTAACATCATTCTTTGATCCCGATTGTCTCTCTCTCTCCTCCTCGCGGGTCCACTGGAGCTTGCTTCTTGCCCCTGTGTTTTTGTTCTAGTTGATCCCACACCATGTTGGATTGTTTCCTTTAATACTTGATTTTCTCTAGTCAGGAATGCAATTTTTTCAATGCAAGTCTTTTGTTGTTTACGCATCTCATTCATTTCTTCCATCAGTCATTGCAGATGATCAATTGTGTTTTGTGTATTCTCTTCAATTGATGAAATATTTGCGTGACTATCTGAATTATTTTGTTGATCATTAGAATATTGTTGTCCTTGCGAGGTTCCTATCAATTGTCTTTGTTGGAGAACCCCTCTTGCATTATTCCCTTGATTTCCCGAACTTGCTTCTTGAGACATAACTCCGGTTTATGTAAATCCTTTTAAAATGTTTCTGCTCCTTTCTGTTTCAGCCTTTTGGTTGCTATTGACAATTTCTTTCCAGAATCCTAAGAGAGCTCAGATAATTAATTACATGTTTCCAGAAATGGTTCGTTTAAAAATAAGGGTAATTTATATGATCTAATTTGAAAGACGAAAATCCCCTTCAAACCAAGTAAATTTTTCTTTTTACCTCCAATCTCATAAATTCGTATACAAACAAATTTATGTAAAATCCAAATAACTCAGTTAAATATTAAAATTTTGCGAGTGACTTAAGTCAAAAACTTAATAATTATGATCATACAACTTAGTAGAATTTTGTGCGCCTAATTTTTCTTTTATTGCTAAGACTCTGAAATATTGTGTTTTATTCAACAAAATTCTTCGATAAAATATAACTTTCTAAAGAAAAAGCTTTTTCTAAAAAGTGAAAGTTTTTGACAGGTAAAATAAATTCTTTACTCAATTCCTGTTTCTAGCGCCAAATTGTGATCACCAAACATACAAAGGAAGTGGTGTCACAACCAAAATTGCTTAAAGATGACAATAGTACGATAACTAAGATGAATCGATGCACAATAAAAAATATAAA
>JAJJMC010017132.1:0-12534 GCA_023531435.1 Papaver californicum
TTTTTTTTTTTGATACGCGAAAGCCGGACCTAAACCCCTACCCAAACCCAGCCAGGCAAACTGACTCCACTGTCAGACCCATCCCGCCAAACCCAACTCTACAACTGTATTTGTACAAACCTTTACTGTGGGGATTAAACATTGTCTTCCTCCTTACTGGAGTTGATGAGAAACAATTGATTAAGCTATAAGCTTGGACCCAGTATTTGGTATTATCTATAGTGAAGAACATGTAAAAAATTTACTCATGGCGAAATAATGAAGATTTAATGCAGGAAAAACGAGAGAAAAAAAACCCAAAATGTACAAAGGAGGGAATAGTTGAAAGAGAGAAATGGAGAACAAAATTCTCTTCTGAAAACAGACTAAACCATAATCAATAGAAAACTTTATAGATTACCTACCAATTTCCTATAAAACATTTATATATGTACAATACAAATATTATCCTTAGGATCCAGTGTCCAATATATGAATAATGTTCCACCTGCGTCTAATCCATTGAAAGACAGATCAGGTGTCCGCCAAATTGCAGATTGGATCGGTTAAAATTAGCGGATTTGGATGTTACTCACTTCTAAAATTATGGTACTAAAAAGAAATAGGATAAATAATTTATTGACACATATTTACATAACACTAAAATTACTTTATCATATGTTTATTATAGTTTATCGTCCAGTATAGTACATATTTACATAATAAAATTACTTCATCATATATTTATCATAATTTATTGTCCATAGTACAGTCTAGTACATTAGACGAATATTGAGACGGAATGCTGAGACAGTATTACTAAAAATGGACCAAGCATGATTTCGAAGACAAATACTCAAGGATCACGTCTGTTCTTTGATTAAGATGTTACGATAATCAAGGGTGACGTCTTAAAGCATGAGTTGAAGACGAATTAGTTTGTTTAAGCATGTTACAATAATCAAGGGTCAAAAGGAACAGTGCTCTTTCATCTTATCCAGAGACTGGCAGACTGCACATGTGGTAGGGATGGGTAGCTTATCATCTGCGGTTCCCCATGAAAATTATTAGGCAGTTCCCCATGAAAATTATCATCTGTGATATTAATGAGTGTTTGTGTCTAAACCACACCTTTTGTTAAATGTCGATAATATCATATCTACTTCTGTAAGGAAAATTCAAGGCATCAAATATTAGATAGAGATCTGAGAAATGAGTTCTGTCGATGTTCGTCGTGTCTCTACAACTAAAGTCCGGCCAGCAAGTTACATCGATGAACCAACCGAGAATCATAGACGGATTGATTTGAATCCAGGGGATCTATTTTTTCTAAGAACTACATATATGCAGAAGGGTTTGCTCTTCAGTAAGCAACGAGAAGAAGGAACAAATGATAAGAGTGTCAAGGATAAGATTAGTCATCTTAAAGCTTCTTTGTCGCTTACGCTTGATCGTTTCTTTCCTTTAGCCGGTCGTCTTGCTATTGAAAAACATGAAGATGATAACACCATCTCCGTTTATATCACTTGCAACTCTGAGGGTGTAGATTTCGTCCATGCCACTGCAGACATATCCGTGGAGGACGTCGTCTCTCCAACCTATGTTCCTCAAAGCTTAATCGATCCATTATTTCCTCTCAATGGCGTACCAAATTACCAAGGTCAGTCACATCCTTTAGTTTCTTTACAGGTAACTGAGCTGCGCGACGGTGCCATTTTTATAGGATGCAGTGCAAACCATTCGGTATGTGATGGCACATCATTTTGGCATTTCGTTAATTCATGGTCTGAGATTGCTAGATCTTCTGACAATCATACTTCATGTCCTCCTCCTGTTTTTGAGCGGTACTTCATTAAGGAAACCGATTGCCCCATCCGCCTTCCATTCTCTTTCGCTGACAAATTTTCGGCACTAAGAGATACCACTACTACTGAAGTTTCACCACTTGAAGGTCTTGTAGAGAGATGTTTCCATTTCACTAAAACAAATATTGCAGCGTTAAAATCGAAGGCCAATTCAGAGATCATTTCTGAAACAAAAGAAAATATGGTAATATCATCATTGCAGGCTCTATTAGCTCACGTTTGGACAGCGGTAATACGTTCTAAGAGCTGTTTAAATGATAATTACGATAAAAGCCGAGTACTTGCAGTTTCGCTATTGATGAATAGCAGAACAAAGTTGATCCCACCATTGCCGGAAACATACTTTGGCAACTCACTAGCATGGGGAATGGTACCTCTAAAGGAAGGTGAGCTGATCAATAGGGGATTCGGTTTCCTGGCTTCGTTATTGAATGAGATAGTTAACTCCAACAATTTTGAAAAGAGTAGAAGTTTTATAGAATCATGGATAGAGAAACCTTTTATACTGGGGAGTGGTGATGATATTCCAGGAATTTACAGAAATATGTTTCTAGCTAGGAGTTCCCAGTGGTTCAACATGTATGGTAACGATTTCGGTTGGGGACGACCTATTGCTATAAAAACCGGTACAAACGGCAAATATTATGGAACAACTACTGTGAGTCCAGGACCAGTTGAAGGAAGTGTTGATATTGAAATGTGTCTTCCGATTGAGATCTTTAAGGCCATGGAAAATGATGCTGAAGTCATGGAATCCTTCTCGGCTGACCCTGGTGCATCCGAAGTCTAGTGTTACAAGATGTCTCGGTCTCAAGCCTTCAAGTTTTAATGTATTTCGCGAAAATTAGATACTAACGAGTCAATTTCCTCTTCTTTTTTTTTTTTTTGATGTTCTCTTCATCCAGTTATTGTTGTTCATTCAATACTTTCCGAAGGTCTTTGAGTAATGTGATAAGGAAGCTTGAATGTGCTGACAACTGTTTTCAAATCGGCGTCTGGTCATATGCAAATATTGAAAATTGCTCCAGAATTTGTAGTGACCAAGAGTTTGAGTTCATATACAGGATTTGTATTTTTTGTTTGTTTTTGCAAGGGAAGATGAAATATTTTGAATAGATTTTGCCTGTCTTATAGCATGATCATTTTGTCACCCTATAAATGGAAAATTTTCTTCACTATCATATCAAATTTCTTCCTGGCTCTCCTAGGCCTTAAATATCTCTGTCATAGACTCTCGACTTGCGTTTGGGTTGGACATGATATGAGCAAAAAAAAAGATAAAATCTTTCCTCGTGCAGCTTCAAGCCATGAAAATAGCAGGACCAAGGGCGGAGCCCAAAAACCTCTTATCGAAGGTAATTTTTTTTTGAGGGTAGGTAAGAAGACAAAAAAAAAGACAGAGAATCGGAGAGAAAAAAAAACTTGGAATAGGTGAAAATGGGATTGAGAGCCAGCCCAACAGGGTAGACAGTTGTCTACCCATGCTATGGGCTAGCTCCGCCCATGGGCAGGACCACTCCTAATGTAGATATACTGCCACTGTCTTTCTTCGTAAATGCTCTCTCCGATACATAATAATAAGCCTATTTTCTTGAAACGGATATACAATAGCATTTATCATAAAACTACACCTGGTTTTCTATTTTTGTTTCGACTAATATTTCGAGACTGAGACATGGTAGTTTTGAACAAAAAATAATTAGAGAAGCAGAATATGAAAAGTTTTTTATGATGATTAGTTATAAAGAAGATTGATTTTGGTATGAGTATGGAAGATTGATTTTGGGTATATTTATAGAGGTGGAATTATAGCCGTTGGATTCGACCGTTGAGCCTCCGAGCAACCTAGGCCGAGCGGCTTAGCTTGGCTCGATCTATTCAGTTGACTCGTTTAGCCTTTTCCCCACTGCCCAAAACTTAGTTCCCCTATCCACCTGGCTTAGCATATTGGTAAATTTGTCAATGCCCACTAAAATTACTCTTACCATTTGTTTTCTTTCTCTTGTTTTAGTCTCTTTTGTTTTCCTAGAGGGTGGTACAAATCGATGAATTTTATCTTTATCGACAAAAAGAAAACAATAAAAACAAAAAAAACAAACAAATAAAAAAATAAATAATAGTAATAAAAAGAAAAGTAAACATAAAATACAAAGAAAAAAAAAAGAAAAGTAAAAATAAAAATAATATAATATATAAGTGGTATTTTGGCCATTAACTAATCTACCGGTAAGGGGTTAGGTTTTTATTTCATAGCGACCGGGAATTGATTATTTGATACATAAAAATAACCCAGTCAAAGTAACCTATACACGTGGCATGTATTGCTATCTATCGTCTTCTTCTCCTTGTCTCACTCTTCCACTCCCCTTCTCTCTCTCCACTCTACTCTTTCTGTACATAGATTCAATCAAACCCACAAAAGAAAAAATGCGGTTACTTCTTCTTCTTCATCATCATCTTCAGGTTTTGTTTTTCTTCTACATCATCATCATCATCAACCAAATTACAGCGAAACAAACCCATTTACCAGAATTCCAAGCTTTAATTTCTATTAAAACTTCAATTTCAGAAGACCCAGAGAACTCGTTATCAAGCTGGAACATATCTACAAAACACTGTACATGGACTGGTGTATCATGTGATTCTACTCACCACAGGATAATCTCATTAGACATTTCCAACTATAATCTCACTGGGGTTTTATCACCCAACATTGGGTTTCTTACCAACCTTGTTAATCTTACTGTTGCTGGTAACTCATTTTTCTGGTCCAATACCAACAGAAATCTCTCAAATTTCTGGTCTTAAACAGTTGAATCTATCCAACAATATCTTCAATGGGAGTTTTCCTTCTGAGCTCTCTAGTTTACAGTATTTGGAAATACTGGATTTGCATAACAATAACATGTCTGGGTTATTACCAGTTGGGGTTTCAGAAATGAAAAATCTCAAACATCTTCGTTTTGGTGGCAACTATTTTGAAGGTAAAATCCCACCAGAATATGGAAGATTGGAGTTTCTTGAATACTTAGCAGTCTCAGGAAACTCACTTAGTGGTATTATACCATCAGAGATTGGGAACTTAACTAAGTTAAAACAGCTGTATCTTGGTTATTACAATATGTATGAAGGAGGAATACCATCTTCAATTGGGAATCTTACTGATTTGGTGAGACTAGATATGGCTAACTATGGATTATCTGGTAAAATCCCACCAGAAATTGGAAAGCTTCAGAATCTTGATACATTATTTGCTCAAGTGAATGGGCTTTCAGGTGGATTAACACCAGAGTTGGGGCACCTAAAAAGCTTAAGATCTATGGATTTATCTAATAATATTCTCTCTAGGGAAATTCCTCAAACATTTGCTAAGCTCAAGAATCCCACTCTACTGAATCTATTCAGAAACAAATTACATGGAGAAATGAAAAGAGAAGAAGACAGAGAAAAAGAATGAGACAAGGAGAAGAAGACGATGGGTAGCAATACATACCACATGAATAGGTTACTTTGACAGGGTTATTTTTATGTATCAAATAATCAATTCCCATAACGACCTCATCCTAATTTAAGGATGGTCCCATAAAAAGGGAAAGGTATCAAAAAAGAAATCGTTCCTAATTTGACTAATAAGACATTTGGGCTTGGTTCTAGCCTGGTGTAATTCCGTCCATAATCAAAGACTCTAACTATCATAAGATTTATGAAGATTAAACAATACAAAAAAATCGACGGTCTACGGAGATCGAGTCAAAAAGTTTATAAATGTGGAGTAAACGTAAATTAAAGAAGTCGAATTCTCTATCTTAATTGTAACCATGAGTCATTATATTTCCATCGAAATGGCGTAAATATAACTTTCTCAGTAATCTTTTTTTTCATTTTGATTTAAAATTTTATTTCACAGAATTGCACAGCTGCTTTTCAAGAAGAAGTAATGAGCCGGCGCATTCAACCCGCATTTCCAGAGTTCGAAAACATTTTTTGTTTTTTTTTTCTTTTATTTCGGATTTTAAAGAATTTGTATTTGCAGTGTTTTCATGTAATTGATTGACTTATCAAATCAACAGGTGTGAGGAAATTGTACCAAAATTTGTATCTTCCTTTTGTCTCTACTTACTAAGAAATTCTAGCACCTGGCCGGACACTTCATTCACACCTCTATTTTTCCTACTTCGTTCCGGCGCCGCTTAATTTTTAGTGTTGGTTAGGTACACATTGGCCATCTAATACTTGAGAAGCAATCTCCTCCTTATGCAACTAATAATACAGCTAAGTAGTAAGTGCTAAAGTTTGCCGACCTAGTGGTTGCACTGTCAGAATGACAGAATCTCAAGTTCATTTCTAAAACAGCAATAACCCTTTACTCAGGACTAAAATCAAACTCTAAACCTCCGTAAAAGTAGTATTCCCTATTTTAAAATATATGTTCTCTATTTTATTTTCGTTATTCTTAAAATTATGTCCAGCTTTTGTTCAGTCGTATTATCTCGATAAATTTTAAATATATGTTTGGATCTTTTATATTCATAAACTTATTTTTAATGAAATCCAATCTAAAATCTTAAATAATATGTGTATAATTAGAAAAAATAGACAAATATCTTTCTTGCTTATACTTCATTCCTTTTAAAAATAAAAATATTTTTAACTAAGATTTTTCCTTATTTTTAATTTTAATAATAATATAACATTTAATATAATTTTAGATATTATTCTGATTTCTTTAATAATTTAACTTAGTCAAAATGGATATTTATTTTAAAACGGAACGAGTAATTTTCAAACAAAGGTTTGCGGCCTAGTGGTTGGACTGTTAGTCTATTGCATTAGTGGTTCAATGTTTACACACTTTTTTTGGTCAAGTTCAACATGAAAGTCGAGAGCACTAGCGCAACTAGAATTTGACACTAGGAAGGGTTACAAAAAATAATAATTATGCATACTTGTATGAGCTTATCCGGGCTTCACAACAATTTTAGTTGGGCTTAACTGAAATGGGCTACAATTCACTACCTAAATTGGAACGATTTGTTGGTGACTAGTCTAATTTTGAAGGACCATCAAACGATTAGTCCATCCATTGTACGGTGATAAGGAATATCTTAGAGTTAGTAAATGACTAAGTTATCATTTATTATTTAAATTATTATATTATTATCCTTATAAATATTTTATTTTTATTTTTATTTTTTATTAATTTTTTGATTTTTTTTGCTTTTCTTTGTTTAGTAAGTTCGGCTGAGTCTTTTTTTTCCTAGTCGGACCTAGGTTTGGTTTGATTTTTTTTCCTAGCAGAATCCAGGTTTAATTGTGTATTTTCTTTTTTTTTTTTCTAGCCGAGTTTCAATATGAAGATCATTCATTCAATCTCCGGATTTCTCCGTACTCTCGTTGGTATTTCGGTATTCTCTTCACAAAATATTCGTATTTAGTACCTTTTACTTGTAATTTGAACTTTGATCTTGATGTACTTGAAATCCCTGTAATCTCTATTTTACAGTGAATGAAATTCTCTGAAATTTATTAAAAGAAAAAAAAAGGCAAAATATTATTTATTCATTTGGTGTTTAGTGTTTAAAGACTTTGAGTTGCCTAGCTATCAAGATGTAATTATAAATTGGCCTAAAATCTATTTTGATTTCGTGTGAGTAAAATGGTAATATGTTGCCATTTGTTTACTTTTTCTTGTTTTAGTCTATTTTATTTTTCTAGAAAGTGATACAAAGCTTTTATACTCTCCTTTTTAATCAATGAATGTTTTCTTTGCCAGTCATAAAAAAAAACAATAACAAAAATTAAATAACAAAATAACAAAAAAGTTAATAAATAATTAAAAATAAAAATATAAAAAATAAAATAAAAGTAAACATAGAATAAAAAATAAAAAATAAAAAAATAATAATAACATGTAAATAGTATTTTGGTCATTAACTAAAATCTAAGGAGAACCTTATCCCAATTTAAAGGATGATCCCCTCAAAAAAAGGAAATACCCTAAAAAATCGTTCCTAAATTAATTAAAAAACATTTAGGCTTGGCTCAAACATTTGGTGAAGTCTTGGTGTAGTTCCGTCCATATTTAAGACTCACACTACCAAAGGATTTATAAAAGAAAGATTAAGCAACACCAAAAATCAAGGTCGACTGATATCGAGTCAACAAATTTACAAATATAGAGTACAAACGTAACATAAAGATGTCAAGCTTTATTTTTTGATTTTGACCATATCATTATATCTCCGTTGGACCGGGTGCCTATAATTCTTTTAATAAGTTTTTTTTTTATTTAAAAATTTAAAGGCCTAAATAAATAAAGCTCTTACATTGAACGGTGAGGAAACTTATTACCTATTGGTCGAAATAAGATTTTTATAGTTTTTATGAAATGAGAGTTTAGGTGTGAACACTTGGCATTATTTGATTGGTGCAAATATTTAGGGATCAAAGAATCCACTTTCCTATTGCCTATTTTATTTTAAAATTATTACACTTCGTTTACACCCAATACTTAATTATACCGGGTCAACGTCACTTACAGTGGATGGACAACACCGTAAATCGACGAGTTACGTTTAATCATCTTTAATAAACGGCTATCGTTAAATTTATATTCTTAAATAAGATAAAAAAAAATATATATTTATTGTGGTTTCTAATTAACTTACCAAACTTTGTAGGTGAATCCAACACATGCAGATACGTGTAACTATTAATTTCATCATCGTTATTTGTTTCATTTTAAATATATTTTTTATTTTGTAAAAGAGATGAATCCAACCGGTATGGATACAGATAACTATTAATTTCATCATCGTTATTTGTTTTATTTTAAATATACTTTTTATTTGTACGGGATAAAATGAATCTTAAAACATTCTTTCGGAACTTAGACTCAATCTCTTATCAAAGAACTATATTCGGTGAGGTTAGCTTTGAAAAAATTATGAAATTTTTCATGATGAAATCATAAAAACTTGGTTAAAGGTTATTACAAAAAAATACGAATAATTTTCCAACGTAACAGATTCAAAAAGGTACAGACATTTATACCCATTACGTAAACACAAATCTACTTTTAATTTAAAACCTTATCAAGTTACAATCATCAACATTTGTTTCTCAAATTTTACCTATATTTTCTTATATCCAAGAAGCTAAAGAATATCATTCCAAAAGTCCACAAACACAAAGTAAAGACCCACTGAAATGATACATGAACAACTAAATAACATCACTTTTACAGCAATCTAATGTTGACAATGGAACATATTGTTTTATCGGGAGGGAGTGCAAGATTTCTAGGCTCGGTGTGTAAAAGTTTGCTTACATATTAAGCCAGCTGGATTAGGATATATAAAGAAACAAACAAATAGGCTTAATAGGTGGGCTTAAATCAAAAAAAAATTCAAATTAGGTTTAGAAGACAACTGGACAGGGGTACAAGTGTACACCTTTGGTCTAAGTTGTTTCTGTCCTGGTTTTATCCCAGAATATATATATATATACACACATGAGGGATATCAAACCTTACGGAGGATACCTATCCATATAAGACAAAACATACCTGACAACAAAATCGTGAATTCGGCCCGAGCCAAAGCTTGACCCAAATTATTAAGCCTGAAAATTATCGCTCATATCATCCGGAGTCTTGAAAATTGTCCTTTTATTGTATAACCCAAGCAACATTTGTGAAAAGACTCGCCACCTTTCATTGGTTTTTTCAATTCTCATGGGATTTCTTGCCGATTTACTTTACTCCTCCCAAACTTCCAAAAATCTGAAGATTTTTAAGAAATCAAAATGGAAATTCCACCCTCTTCTTAAATCATGATGCATTTTTTAAATCCCAATTGATCTAAAATTTTCAGATCTCAACAAAACTCTATAAATAGACAACCCCATTGAGTATCATCCCAATTCAATCCAATTCAACTCATTTTTTTTCTCAATTTCGTTCATTCTTTTCATAAGCTTTCGGGTTAATGCCGGAGGAGAAACCATGCATGAGCTAAATCTTCTTATACGTTAATTTTCCATTTGCATTACAAAATCAAATGATTCCGGCGAAGCCGAATAATCAATTCGTTTACGCTTGTGTTTCAAAAGGAACAATGATCTTAGCCGAACTCAACATGGCTGGTGATACCGATATCGAAAAACTAGCTTTGCAATGTCTTGAAAAATCTCCAGAACTTCATCAAAATTTCTCCCAAACTACTTCAACAAGAACATATAGTTTCTTAATAGACGGTATCTATACATATTTTGCAATCTTTAAAAAAGACACTATTCCTAATGTGGATGGCAGCGAACGAGAATTGTCTCGGGGCCTTGTATTTCTTGCGCTTGTTAAAGACGCGTTCATTGCAAACGT
Source organism: Papaver californicum (assembly GCA_023531435.1). NCBI lineage: Eukaryota > Viridiplantae > Streptophyta > Magnoliopsida > Ranunculales > Papaveraceae > Papaver > Papaver californicum. Next base: position 10,225 of record JAJJMC010017132.1, read on the forward strand.
CCGCAACAATGAACAACCATCGATAGACGTAGCTCCACGCTGCTATAACGAAGAATTTGATCCGATTTTTCGAGAGCTATTAGTATCTTTTACTGATGAATCATCAAATCAATCGTCACCGGATGCTTTATCAAATAATAGCCAAAACGAAAGCCTTGACTCGAGGTCGTCTGCAGGAAGCAAAATTTGTGCGACACCATTGCTAGGAAGATCAGAGAATAAGATTAGTATAGGTATAAAGAACAAGAAGAAGAATAAGAAGAAAAGTACTGATCATAACGAAGAAGAATTCATTCATGGAGTATTACAAGGGGTGAATGCATCGAACCGAAGCACGTCGAGCAGAGAATGTAGCTACGTAGATGAAGTAAGATTGCAGCAAGAAGCTCGGAAGAGATGGAGAGAAAATGTTAGAATAGTTTTATTGGTAGATTTGGTTATTTGTTGCATTTTGTTCTTGGCATGGTTATTCATTTGCAAAGGATTCAAATGTGTTGTAACTACCTGAAAACATTTTATTTTTCCAGCCATGGAATTCTAGCTTATCAAAGGACTAAAATCTTACTATGTAACCAATTAAAAAAAAACTGTTTTTCGGTTTACTTACGAAAGCACACAGTATCTAGAAAATAAATTGGCAAATAAAGATAACTGACCCCATTTACTTCTAAAATATCAGGTTTCACTTTTGCTGATGAAGGAGAGAAAGTATTTGGCCCCAGCATTTTATCACGGTTTCGCCACCGACGTACTCGGAATTTGCCGTTCGAGAATTGATGAGACCTTTGTACCACACTGGCCTCTAAAGTTTACTAGACTGTCGCAAGATGCATCATATTCATAGACATATAAAATCTCCCCCATCCACTAGGTCTTGTCTTATCATGGAGTTAGGGTTGGAGATCGAACTTCTAAGACAATGACCTCACTGCAAGTTGCCACCAGCCTTTCCTAGCTAATCGTGCTGACTTAGGGCACACTTCGTCCATAACTTTGTGTGTCCAAAAATTTATGATGTAATCAGAAATCTGAAACAAATTTATTAATTCGTGCCTATCTATCTCGGTCATAATCCATGAATCGTAATCTATCAATTTGATTCAAAATTTGACTGGTGATCAGAAATATGCCATCTGAGTCTATATATTACTGTTTGTTTAAAGCAAGGGTTATGGATAAAGTGTTATCCCTTTTAAAACGAAAAAGTGACTAAAGTTTTTCCATTTAGTTTTTAAATTTATTTATTTATAATAAAAAATAGTTGGACAGTTGAAGTTCTTTCGTCTGGCTTTCAAACCTATCAGAGCCGTTAGATACACCTATCAGAGCCATTAGATGAACCTTTTACTCGTACGGAAAAGCTTCACCCGTCTGGGATCCAAACAGCTGATGATCAGCAGTCTAGTGAAGACTGGCGAGCACTCCTTCGATTGAAGGAGTGGTTGATAGACTTTGGGTGAAAAAGCGTATTCTCTCTATCATAGTAGAGTCTAATTAGTCCTTTTTGGGTGAAACTCCTTCACTTTGAAAGTGAACACTCTACCCATAGCCCTTGCTCTTATAGCAGTGACACAGTGGGGTGGAAAAATGGAAAAATTTACCCATTTCCACCCTACTGCATGATGTTCAAATATTTAAATGGGATAGGAAATTACTCAACTCCAAGCATTTTTCCATCACGTCTCAAGTTGAGCAGATCGGTTCAACTTGGGTCGATCGGCCTAGCCTCAACCGACAATGACTAGTTCATCCGACAGTTCTAATTCTCCCATCTATAAATTCAACTATTTTTCATTTCAAATCCACACCTTTACATTTTCTATACCCATAATCTCCAGCAAATCTCTTTTAATTTCGAACTTTTTCAGTTAATTATTCATTAAAACTTTCTTTGTGAGCCTGAATCAGAAGAAAAATCAAAAAAAATGGAAAACTATAAAAGTCCATGGGCCTAACTAACCTCATAAACCAACTTGCAAGGTTAGGATTGTCGAAGCTTATTAAGTGCGGGATCTCAAATTGTACATCCAATGTGGAATCAATCTCAACACGCCTCCTTAACTTTTTTTGGTCTAACATGTGGACATTAGATCGGGTGACGCGGAGTAAAGGTGCGGTCCAATAACTCGTCATAAATTGCCTGCTCCAATACTATATTGAAGTCCATGGGCCTAACTAACCTCGAAAACCGGCTTGCAAGTTAGGGTTTCCCAAAGCTTATTAAGTGCATGATCTTAAATTTTTCATCCAACGTGGGACTAATCTCAACATATTAGAAACAAAAAATACTTCAATGGTGTTCAAAAAAAA
>JAJJMC010017143.1:356-10356 GCA_023531435.1 Papaver californicum
AAATAAGCACAAGGAAAGAGCAATAGACCGGACCAACCTACAAAAACGAAACGGTCCCTCCGTAACCAGTCATCCATAGTATCAAATAAATCTTTTTCATCTTTGGTAAATCTACCAAGGGCTATAGTCATAGTGATCCTCCTATTCAACTACTTCAACCATTTCCGAGCACCTCATAGCATTCTTAGGATATACGAGAGTTCGATCATTTACGTATGATTCCTCGTCCATCGCCCCTTGCAATGGGTTTCGAAGAGAAAAAACCTTTCCTTAGATTGGACCATAAATGGCCTCGATAAATCCATGAGCTCGATTCAACTATTCCTGCCTATACCCTTAATTTTCTTATGACTTAGGAATCAGATGTGTTTTTGGGCTGTTCAAGGAACAAGTTATCTCCTCTCTCTCACCAGTTTCTCCTCAGACCTACCCCCACTCCAGCAACGAATCTTATTCTTTTCTTGGATCTGGTTCGTGATATTGCGAAAAGACCCATAAATTTATCTATGAATTCTCCTATATTATACTATTACAGTACTATTATATAATTCTATATATGACTCTTGTTTTTGTCTTCGTTAGTTAGATTTATCTGTACTTCAACGGAATCTAAAGCTCCAGAGTATATCTTTTTACAGTACAGGTCGAACCAAAAAAGAAAAAGACATTGCCTATTTTCCCTTTATCTGTCAGAAAAAAAGGAAAATCCCCTTTTTTGTCCCTGTCCCTAAATGAATGAAATACAATAGTAAATAATAGTAAACTGGAACTGAAAGTCTCTTTCTTTCTCACATCCGTTCTCTATCACATTGTCGAACCAAAAAGACCTAATGCCTTGATATGGAAATATTTGGTACATGAAACCACGATCTGATGTAGATTGTAGATTTATAATAGAAATATTGGAATCAAAGAAAGATATTCCAAAATAGACGGTTTTTGTGACTCGGAAGAAATGTTTCTCTGTATAGGAACAGAATAGCCATTTCTTCCTAAGAAGTATCCAGGAACAAGAACATTAAATAAGAAATATCGACAAATTCTTCCGTATCCCAAGGAAATAAACAATAAATAAAGGGGAGGGGGTACGCTACTACAATTTTCTCTCTACTATTGAATTTTAATATCAGAATAGCTCATATAGTCATGATTCAATGGGTCAGATCCACTTACTTTTTCTTTTGTTGATTTCTAAAGTGACATAGTAGTTCTTCTACTCAGCGGAATGACTGATCATGATAATCAAGATAAATGTTCCACTTTATAACTATACTACTATAATAATAAGTTTTTTTTTAGTAGTATAGTTATGTGGATGTTTCCTTTTTTTGCCATTGAGTTTACAAAAAGTAACAATATCTCTATTTTCCGCCCAAAACTGAAGACTTAGATTATAGTTTTGTGAAAAAAGCCCCTTATCGGATTTGAACCGATGACTTACGCCTTACCATGGCGTTACTCTACCGCTGAGTTAAAAGGGCTCATTTGATTCAATTGTTGAATGAACCAACAGTCACTATGAGTCTACTGTATGTACCTATATATATAATATACATCATATATATGGATCTCGGCTCGTTCAGGACCAATCAAAAATTTTTTGACTTCAGCTTTTTTTTGAGAAGTCTAGGAAAAATGCTTCCTTTTATTTGATTTTATCAATATTAATGCACTACATTTTTTCAAGACCGCCCCTATAATAGATTTGTTTTTTTTTGACCCTCATCAGAATGAGATTCATTTGATTGAGACACAATTCGACGTAGATCCAAGATATTTCATCGAATCATTGATGAACAGATTCGACACGTACCCTGCAATTTTTATAGAAAAAAGAAATTAGATGGAATCATGAAAGCAGAAAATATTCTTCGTATTTAGCCATAGCATTACATTATATTGACAATTACAAAAAACTGTTCATACTATGAGTATAGTAGGCGATCCGGCGGGTATGCCCCCATCGTCTAGCGGTTCAGGACATCTCTCTTTCAAGGAGGCAGCGGGGATTCGACTTCCCCTGGGGGTAGGGTACTACGAAAGGAGGTTGATCATGGATTTATCCATAAGTCTAAAATGGATTCTTCCTGGGTCGATGCCCGAGTGGTTAATGGGGACGGACTGTAAATTCGTTGGCTATATGTCTACGCTGGTTCAAATCCAGCTCGGCCCAAAAATCCGCCGATCCATCATGAGATAATAGAAAAAATTTTGCCTCCAGAAACCAGACAAAGAAACGAAGACTTTTTTATGCTATATCCTTAATTTTTTTGTTCCCATAGATTCTACTTTCTAATGATCTGGTCTGTACCCTTAATTTCTAAGGGAGGGGTAAAGAAAAAAAGACTTTTTCTTTTTTATTTATTATGAAATGATTTGACTACTAGTAATACGTGCCGTTCTCACTAAAGCCCATACCCATATGAATATCAACATATCGCTTCTATCTCTGTTACAATACAGCGATTCTAAATAGAAATATGCTATGAATTTAATAATAAGAATATGTATCCTTTACATCTTATTTCCCTGGGATTGTAGTTCAATTGGTCAGAGCACCGCCCTGTCAAGGCGGAAGCTGCGGGTTCGAGCCCCGTCAGTCCCGACCTAGGATCCGATGAATCCGTCAACTCATTTCTCTATTTTCGGTGAAGAGGGAGGACTGAAAACAAGATCTAATTTCCGCCGGAGGTCTTTTTTATCATCGAAGAAATACAAGAATTTTCATTAATTCTCGACTAGTACTGATTCGTGGGGAGAGCTAGATTGGTACAATTGGTGGTAGGGTCCTATTCGGGATTTCAAGAGATACCGCACAGGTTTTCCTTTTTCTATTGGTTCTGATCCATGGAATTCAATATAATACCCACCCGGTTCCCGAGAGCATACCTACAAATTGAATTCCTTCATTGTGTGATACAAAATTAACTTGACCTTAACATAGTTGGCGCGCCAGAATCCTTTTCAGATTCTATTAAAACCACCTCCTTATTTTCTAGCTCCTATTTTTGGGAACCGCAATTCCTAATTGGAAACAATCTATCTATCTCACTTCCATACCGAATTTCGGATATGATATATGTTCCGGTTTCAATCCAACGAAAGAAGCTTTTATTTTAAAAAAAGAGAGATCAAAGAAAGATCTGCCCTACCCCGCTTAATAAAGAAATTAATAATATTTCTTCTCCTGTTTTTTCTTTGATGAAGGGGTCCTATCGAAGCAAGAGTAAACTCCAAAAAAGTACATTTCTAAAAAAACGAGATCTTTTATACCCGAATCCATCTTTATTACACCTCTTTGTCTTCCAAGAAATTTAGATCATAACAAACTAAATGAGTTTCGAACTTCACTTTTTTCCATTTCATTTCTACTGTTTGGGTTTGTGACCAATTGAAATGGAAGACGGGTCAGATGATACCTCATCAGCTGGTTGTATACGGAAGACGGTAGGTTATAGAAAAGAATGAAAAACGAAAAGGGATTCTTTGTTGTATCAAGAATTCCTTTTTTAATTCGTTATGGATAAAAGATCCTCCTATGTTATACTATTCAATTCTCGACAATGAATCGATCTGAAAGCTCAGATATTGTTATTCATGATATTGATCCGATTCAATATCAAATAACATTGGGATGCAATTCATTTCATTGAATTTAGAGGAGAAGATTTATCATCTCTATGGGATTAGATCCCGAGTTATTGTGAAGTAAAAAACGATGGGATTATGGAAGTAAATATTCTCGCATTTATTGCTACTGCGCTGTTCATTCTAGTTCCTACTGCTTTTTTACTTATCATCTACGTAAAAACAGTCAGTCAAAATAATTGATTCGAATGAAGCTTGACTTCTTTATTCTTATCAATGATTGAAGAAATGAAAGGTATTTTCATTCCACGTCTTAAATGAAATGGGCGGACTAGAATCAGCAGTATATGAGATCCGGTAGTATGGTAGAAAGATATCAATTTCTTTCTACCATACTTTCTATTATTGTATTGTCTCAAGTTGTACTGGTACTGTATAAAGAGGGATAGGCTTCATCTAGATTAATCTACAATATGTATCTTGTATTTTCATATATGTACATATCTATAAATTTCATATATGTGATGTACATCATGTAAATAACACCCCAATTCTAGTTCTTCCTTGCATCTATTTTTTTGTTTGATTGAAAGGTTTTTTTTCATATAGTCCATTACTGTAATTCAATATAATTTGCAAATGGAAATTTCATATTTAAAATCCCTTTACGATATATGAAAAAATGGCTACAGTTTGATTACTCAACTCAATTAGTAGTGCTTTTAGAGTCCACTTCTTCCCCATACTACAAGTGAAAGGGAAAATGTAAAGACTACCATTAAAGCGGCCCAAGCAAGACTTACTATATCCATGTGAATTATGTCCCCTATCTCTATGAATATGAAGGAATTCGTCCATTATTGATCACTAATAATAGTGGAATCTATGGTGCAGAGTCAAAAAGGGATTATGACCAAACGCTATTGATCAAACAATCCAAAAAATCCACCCACAACAAGTTCCTATATGATTTCTGGTAGAAAAGGGAAGGATTAACCACAAGCAAGATACACAGGGACTTTCTTTGTATTATCAAGGAAATCCTCTTTAATGGAAGATGTAGGAATAGTAAGGCCTATTGTTTAGTTTCTTTTGTTGACCTTCATAAGCAAAAAGCATAAAATATACAATCAAGGTAGATCACTACCTACCCCATATCTCTTCAAAAGAGGGTTTTTTCCTTTTGGTTTCCTCTCGAATCTATTGCTTCTGCTGAGCAAAAAAAGAAAGTATTTCTCGGTTTTTGTAGATGAGGCGGCACCCGGATTTGAACTGGGGTAAAAGGATTTGCAGTCCCCCGCCTTACCACTCGGCCATGCCGCCAAACGGATATAAAATAGAGGGAACGCTCTCTTCTTTATTATTTCTTGAATCTCATTGTCTTTATCCCTTTCCTAAACCTAAAAAACCCTTTTTTTTGAACCCAGTTGATTCCCTTCGATTGATTGTATGGTATCTCAAATCTCAAAATAAACAACACCTAAAAACTTCCCCCTTTTTTTATCTTTCAAAAGCGAATGTGCTTTTTCAGTTACAGAATGAAAAATGCAGGGCAAATAGGAACCATTAACTATTGACTTGAATTCATGAAGAGTTCTTGGAACTCCAATTTCGTTTCCTTAACAACGGCATCAAAATGAAGTTGATACACAACTTATCAGTATCAATTCTTTTCAATAATCAATCTTTTTCAATTAAATTTACATTATAACAACAATTATATATATATGTAAACCCCGGAACAGAGATTGTTACAAAGATATCCTAATCAGGTATCTTAGCCATATATGTCTATAAGGAATTATCGTGCTTCCTTTTTTCTTTTTTTCTCTCATTCATAGAGAACAGATCAAACCTTGAATCATTTCTTTTTCTGGTACCCAACCGGATTGTAATATCATAATAATAGGTAGAAATTGGATTCCTTTTGATATTCTATACAAGACTCTAAAAAAAGTATAATCGGCATAATTATGATTCCAGGAATGTTTTATCCTGTTGCAAATTCTAATTTGAGTAGAAAATTCTCCTTATTGCTCCGCTCAATGGTATGAAGTTGGGTAAAATTTCATGTGATTCAGTAAACAGAATATACATTCCATCATTGCTAGATCGATCCATATGGTTCGATGAAGAATGAGCCAATAATGGGATTTTGCTATAAATGGGAAGCTTAAGATGCTCCGGGATGGAAATGAGGGAATGTCTACAATACCTGGGTTTAGTCAGATACAATTTGAGGGGTTTTGTAGGTTCATTGATCAGGGCTTGATGGAAGAACTTTATAAATTTCCAAAAATTGAAGATATAGATCAAGAAATTGAATTTCAATTATTTGTGGAAACTTATCAATTGGTAGAACCCTTGATAAAAGAAAGAGATGCTGTGTATGAATCATTGACATATTCTTCTGAATTATATGTACCTGCGGGATTAATTTGGAAAACCGGTAGGGATATACAAGAACAAACCATATTTATTGGAAACATTCCTCTAATGAATTCCCTGGGAACCTTTATAGTAAATGGAATATACAGAATTGTAATCAATCAAATATTGCAAAGCCCCGGTATTTATTACCGTTCAGAATTGGACCATAACGGAATTTCGGTCTATACCGCCACCATAATATCCGATTGGGGAGGAAGATCAGAATTAGAGATTGATCGAAAAGCAAGGATATGGGCTCGTGTGAGTCGGAAACAAAAAATATCTATTCTAGTTCTATCATCAGCTATGGGTTCGAATCTAAGAGAAATTCTAGATAATGTTTGCTACCCTGAAATTTTCTTGTCTTTCCCGAACGATAAGGAGAAAAAAAAGATTGGGTCAAAAGAAAATGCCATTTTGGAATTTTATCAACAGTTTGCTTGTGTCGGCGGGGATCCGGTATTTTCTGAGTCCTTATGTAAGGAATTACAAAAAAAATTTTTTCAACAAAGATGTGAATTAGGAAGGATTGGTCGACGAAATATGAACCGGAGACTTAATCTTGATATACCTCAGAACAATACATTTTTGTTACCACGAGATGTATTGGCAGCTGCGGATCATTTGATCGGAATGAAATTTGGAATGGGTACACTTGACGATATGAATCACTTGAAAAATAAACGTATTCGCTCTGTAGCGGATCTGTTACAAGACCAAGTCGGATTGGCTCTGGTTCGTTTAGAAAATGTGGTTCGAGGAACTATATGTGGAGCTATTAGGCATAAATTTATACCTACTCCCCATAATTTAGTAACATCCACTCCATTAACAACCACTTATGAATCATTTTTCGGTCTACACCCCTTATCTCATGTTTTGGATCGAACTAATCCATTGACACAAATAGTTCATGGGCGAAAATTGAGTTATTTAGGTCCTGGAGGATTGACAGGTCGAACTGCTAGTTTTCGGATCCGAGATATCCATCCTAGTCACTATGGCCGTATTTGCCCAATTGACACATCTGAAGGAATCAACGTTGGACTTATTGGATCCTTAGCTATTCATGCTAGGATTGGTCATTGGGGGTCGCTAGAAAGTCCGTTTTTTGAAATTGATGAGAGATTCAAAGGGGTACGGGTAGTTTATTTATCGCCAAGCAGAGATGAATACTATATGGTGTCGGCAGGAAATTCTTTGGCGTTGAATCAGGGCATTCAAGAAGAACAGGTTGTTCCAGCTCGATACCGTCAAGAATACCTGACTATTGCATGGGAACAGATTCATCTTCGAAGCATTTTTCCCTTCCAATATTTTTCTATTGGCGCTTCCCTTATTCCTTTTATCGAACATAATGACGCGAATCGGGCTTTAATGAGTTCTAATATGCAACGTCAAGCAGTTCCGCTTTCTCGGTCCGAAAAGTGCATTGTTGGAACTGGGTTGGAACGCCAAGTAGCTCTAGATTCAGGAGTTTCCGCTATAGCAGAACACGAGGGAAAAGTAGTTTCTACCGATACTGACAAGATCGTTTTCTCAGGTAATGGAGACACTCTAAGCATTCCATTGGTTATGTATCAACGTTCCAACAAAAATACTTGTATGCATCAAAAATCCCAAGTTCAACGGGGTAACTGCATTAAAAAGGGACAAATTTTAGCAGATGGTGTTGCTACTGTTGGTGGCGAACTCGCTTTGGGAAAAAACGTATTAGTAGCTTATATGCCATGGGAAGGCTACAATTTTGAAGACGCCGTACTTATTAGTGAACGTCTAGTATATGGCGATGTTTATACTTCTTTTCATATACGGAAATATGAAATTCAGACTCATGTGACAAGTCAAGGCCCTGAAAGGATAACTAATGAAATACCACATTTAGAAGCCCACTTACTCCGGAATTTAGATAGAAACGGAATTGTGATGTTGGGGTCTTGGGTAGAAACAGGTGATATTTTAGTAGGTAAATTAACGCCTCAGATCACGAAAGAATCATCATATGCCCCGGAAGATAGATTATTACGGGCTATACTTGGTATTCAAGTATCCACTGCAAAGGAAACTTGTCTAAAATTACCTATAGGTAGCAGAGGTCGAGTTATTGATGTGAGATGGATCCAGAAAAAGGGGGGTTCCAGTTATAATCCAGAAATGATTCGTGTATATATTTCACAGAAACGTGAAATCAAAGTAGGGGATAAAGTTGCTGGAAGGCATGGGAATAAAGGTATCATTTCCAAAATTTTGCCTAGACAAGATATGCCGTATTTACAAGACGGAACGCCTGTTGATATGGTCTTCAATCCATTAGGAGTACCTTCACGAATGAATGTAGGACAGATATTTGAATGCTCGCTCGGGTTAGCGGGGGATCTGCTAGACAGGCATTATCGAATAGCACCCTTTGATGAGAGATATGAGCAAGAGGCTTCTAGAAAACTCGTGTTTTCTGAATTATATGAAGCCGGTAAGCAAACAGCGAATCCGTGGGTATTTGAACCCGAGTATCCGGGAAAAAGCAGAATATTTGATGGAAGAACGGGAGATCCTTTTGAACAACCTGTTATAATAGGAAAGTCCTATATCCTAAAATTAATTCATCAAGTTGATGATAAAATTCATGGGCGTTCCAGCGGGCATTATGCGCTTGTTACACAACAACCCCTTAGGGGAAGGGCTAAGCAAGGGGGACAACGGGTAGGAGAAATGGAAGTTTGGGCTCTAGAGGGGTTTGGTGTTGCTCACATTTTACAAGAGATGCTTACTTATAAATCTGATCATATTAGAGCTCGTCAGGAAGTACTTGGTACTACGATCATTGGAGGAACAATACCTAAACCTGAGGATGCTCCAGAATCCTTTCGATTGCTCGTTCGAGAACTACGATCTTTGGCTCTGGAATTGAATCATTTCCTTGTATCTGAGAAGAACTTCCAGATTCAAAGGAAGGAAGCTTGATCGGAATGAATCAGAATTTTTCTTCTATGATCGACCGGTATAAACATCAACACCTTCGAATTGGATCAGTTTCTCCTGAACAAATAAGCGCTTGGGCCAAAAAAATACTACCCAATGGAGAGGTTGTTGGAGAGGTGACAAAACCTTATACTTTTCATTACAAAACCAATAAGCCGGAAAAAGATGGATTGTTTTGTGAAAGAATTTTTGGGCCTATAAAAAGTGGAATTTGTGCCTGTGGAAACTATCGAGTAATCGGAGATGAAAAAGAAGACCCGAAATTTTGTGAACAATGCGGAGTCGAGTTTGTTGATTCTCGGATACGAAGATATCAAATGGGATACATCAAACTGGCATGCCCAGTAACTCATGTGTGGTACTTGAAACGTCTTCCTAGTTATATCGCGAATCTTTTAGATAAACCTCTTAAAGAATTAGAAGGCCTAGTATACTGCGATGTGTGATTTGATCAAAATTCTTATTTTACAGATTGGGACTAAGAAACTGTCATCCCATTCACTCCGATTGGGATGCCCTGACTCTGACATGTCTCGTGGTAGGAGTAACATGAAGCTCAGAATTATGGATGTATTTAATACTCCAAAAAAGGGAATTGATCTATGGTCGATTCCGTAACAGAAAAATAGGAATTGCTAGTTGTACCTCGTGAAAAAGACTTCTTTCGTGGAATTAGCCATTCCATTTGTTTTAGAAAGAAATTATGTTCTAGTAAGCAAATATGACATGGTTACAAGGGCCTATTCATCGCGTATAGGCTTTAAGGGCATCATGTCATAACCGTCGAGGTTAAGTAGGGGCCTAAAAGATCGAATGGAATGATACATAGACAAGTAAATCCCTTATGAGTTCCAAGGTATTCTTTTAAAAGGGATTTGGTATTCGAAGGGAGGTAGACTACTCAAGAATTTCACATTTCATTTCATTGAAATGTTGGTTGGTCCTGATTGGGAACTTGAGTAAGGAGTAGATCGTTGGGGGTTTTCTAAAAAAAAATTTTAAA
>JAJJMC010017143.1:15356-30356 GCA_023531435.1 Papaver californicum
CACATCATTTTGAATCCATTAAATTTGAATTGGTTTTTTCTCCAGCACGATTATTGTGAAGAGACAGCGACAATAATTAACCTTGGACAATTTATTTGTGAAAATGTATGTATATCCAAATATGGACCCCGCCTCAAAGCGGGTCAGGTTCTAATTATTCGTGTTGGCTCTTTAGTAATAAGATCGGCCAAACCCTACTTGGCTACGCCAGGAGCAACCGTCCATGGACATTATGGTGAAACCCTTTCTGAAGGAGATACATTAGTTACATTTATCTATGAAAAATCGAGATCAGGTGATATAACGCAGGGTCTTCCAAAAGTGGAACAGGTTTTAGAAGTGCGCTCGCTTGATTCAATATCAATGAACCTAGAAAAAAGGGTTGAAGGTTGGAACGAACGTATAACAAGAATTCTTGGAATTCCTTGGGGGTTTTTGATTGGCGCAGAGTTAACCATAGCACAAAGTCGTATCTCTTTGGTTAATAAGATTCAAAAAGTTTATCGATCCCAGGGGGTGCAAATCCACAATAGGCATATCGAGATTATTGTGCGTCAAATAACATCAAAAGTTTTGGTTTCGGAAGATGGAATGTCTAATGTTTTTTCACCCGGAGAACTTATTGGATTGTTGCGAGCGGAACGAACGGGACGAGCTTTGGAAGAAGCGATCTGTTATAGAGCCGTCTTATTGGGAATAACGAGGGCGTCTCTGAATACTCAAAGTTTCATATCCGAGGCGAGTTTTCAAGAAACTGCTCGAGTTTTAGCAAAAGCCGCTCTACGAGGTCGTATCGATTGGTTGAAAGGTCTGAAAGAGAACGTTGTTCTGGGGGGGATGATACCTGTTGGTACCGGATTCAAAGGATTAGTGTATCATTCAAGGCAACACAGCAATATCCCTTTTGAACTAAAAAAGAATAACCTATTCCGAGGGGGGTTTAGAGATATTTTGTTCCAACACAAAGAATTATTTGATTCTTACATCCCAAAGAATATCCACGATCCATCAGAACAATTATTTACGGGATTTAATGATTCCTAAGAGCGGATTAATCCTTTTAACTTAACTTTAAACTATCTGGTCTAAAGATAATAGTGAATAGAAAGGAATTTATGGCTTGGCCCGTGTATCAACGGCCAATCTCTGGTAAAAGGTTCCATCGGAACAATTCTTTATTTAGTATTTAGGGTATCTCATCTCTTAAAAAAAAGGGAAGCGTGGGGAGAAATGACAAAAAGATATTGGAACATTAATTTGGAAGAGATGATGGAAGCAGGAGTTCATTTTGGTCATGGTACTAGGAAATGGAATCCTAGAATGGCACCTTACATCTCTGCAAAGCGTAAAGGTATTCATATTACAAATCTTACTAGAACTGCTCGCTTTTTATCAGAAGCTTGTGATTTAGTTTTTGATGCAGCAAGTAAAGGAAAGCAATTCTTAATAGTTGGTACTAAAAATAAAGCAGTTGATTCAGTAGCATCGGCTGCAATAAGGGCTCGGTGTCATTATGTTAATAAAAAATGGCTCGGTGGCATGTCAACGAATTGGTCCACTACAGAAACGAGACTTCATAAGTTCAGGGATTTGAGAGCGGAACAAAAGAAGGGAAGACTCAACCGCCTTCCGAAACGAGATGCAGCAATGTTGAAGAGACAATTATATCACTTGCAAACATATCTGGGTGGGATCAAATATATGACGGGGTTACCTGATATTGTAATCATCGTTGATCAGCAAGAAGAATATACGGCTCTTCGAGAATGTGTAACTTTGGGAATTCCAACGATTTGTTTAATCGATACAAATTGTGACCCGGATCTCGCAGATATTTCGATTCCAGCCAATGATGACGCTATAGCTTCAATCCGATTAATCCTTAACAAATTAGTATTCGCCATTTGTGAGGGCCGTTCTAGCTATATCCCAAATCGTTGATTAATAATAAGATAAGTCAATTACTTCGAGAACTCCATAGATTTTTTGAATCGGTTACTATATTCTGAATACCAAAAAAGAGATAAAAAAGCTGGGGATATTATGTGATTACTTGATATCCGAAAAATATGATTCAAGTAGACGAGTTGAGAAAGAGATAGTGGAATCAAAATAATTCCTTTTTTAGTTCTATTTCTGCCAGAGGACAATATGAATGTGCTACCATGTTCCGTCAACACATTAAAAGGGCTATACGATATATCCGGTGTGGAAGTAGGCCAACATTTCTATTGGCAAATAGGTGGTTTCCAAGTCCATGCCCAAGTCCTTATTACGTCATGGGTCGTAATTGCTATCTTATTAGGTTCAGCTGCTATAGCTGTTCGGAACCCACAAACTATTCCGACCAATGGTCAGAATTTCTTCGAATATGTCCTTGAATTCATTCGAGACTTGAGCAAAACTCAGATTGGAGAAGAGTATGGTCCTTGGGTTCCCTTTATTGGAACTATGTTCCTATTTATTTTTGTTTCTAACTGGTCAGGGGCTCTTTTACCTCGGAAAATAATACAGTTACCTCATGGGGAGTTAGCCGCACCTACGAATGATATAAATACTACCGTTGCTTTAGCTTTACTCACGTCCGTGGCATATTTCTATGCGGGTCTTACCAAAAAAGGGTTGGGTTATTTCGGTAAATACATTCAACCAACTCCAATCCTTTTACCAATTAACATCCTAGAAGATTTCACAAAACCCTTATCACTAAGTTTTCGGCTTTTCGGGAATATATTGGCTGATGAATTAGTAGTTGTTGTTCTTGTTTCTTTAGTACCTTCAGTGGTTCCTATACCTGTCATGTTTCTTGGATTATTTACAAGCGGGATTCAAGCTCTTATTTTTGCAACTTTAGCCGCGGCTTATATAGGCGAATCCATGGAGGGTCATCATTAACTAGCTTTTCTGATTGATATTCGGGAATTTAAAATAAAGGAAAGAGATCTAAAAGATCTTTTTCCTAAGATTCTTGGCCGATTGATGTCATACCCCCACTTCTATTTGTTCATTCAATTACAATATTAGAATTATATTAGGGTTCATAATTTGAATCCAAATTGTTATGCTATCTAACTTTGATTGTGATTAAACAAAAAACGATGTTTCTATAGAACGATGGATTGGCATTTAAATTTTTTTAATTCAAGGATTGTCCAAAATTCGAATTAATTCCATGCAATTTCATCAACCAAATCCTGATATTGTATTGATATGTAATGATTCGGGCTAATGATAATGAACCAACCAACCCGCCCATTTGGATTCATACGGGATAATGATAACTAAAGGGCAAAGAGGAAGTGACAAATGGGCTTCATAAAAAATAGGTTAGGGGATCGACTTAGGTATATGTAATGGCTATAAACCTATTGTTGTGTATGTTTTTTCTAGAATTCGAATGCATATAGGATGAGAATTCAATAGTTGGTTTACACTATGGAAGAAACATATGTATATGTGATATTAGATATTGACTAGTTATATATGAACTATCCATAGATCTTATTTCCTTTACGATCCCACTCTGAATTTCGATGAGGATTCCAATAGAAGTCCTTCCATTTCGTCTGTGACGAATGAATAAACACATGAAACCAAGAGCATATAGTATAGAAGAGAAAAATAACGAAGAATTGAAAGAATGCTTTGGAACTAAGAAATGGAAGAGCTTTATGGATTGCTAATTGATAAAGACTCGATGGATGGGAACTAAAAACGAGAAATCGAAGTAGTTCTGACGATTCAATAATATAATTACTTCAATTGGATATATGTTAGTAATGGAATCATAAGGCATTATTTATTGGTTGATTGTATCATTAACCATTTATTTATTTTGGTGCGAGGAGCTTACCATGAATCCACTGATTTCTGCCGCTTCCGTTATTGCTGCTGGATTGGCCGTAGGGCTTGCTTCTATTGGACCTGGAGTTGGTCAAGGTACTGCTGCGGGACAAGCCGTAGAAGGTATTGCGAGACAACCAGAGGCGGAGGGTAAAATACGAGGTACTTTATTGCTGAGTCTGGCTTTTATGGAAGCTTTAACAATTTATGGCTTGGTTGTGGCATTAGCACTTTTATTTGCGAATCCTTTTGTTTAATCCTAAGAATTTGAAAGTTTTTTTCTCCATTTTATTGCCCTGGATTTCCTACCTGCTTTTTTGAATTCTATCAAGATTTTACTCTTACAATCACTTTTTTTTGAGACAATATCCGTGGGAAGGACTGATTTGAGGATGAGGAATTAGCAGACCTACTCGCTTTCTTCCTTCCCGTTCTTAGTCCAACGAAACCCTTTTTTTTTAGAAAGCGTTGCAAAAGATGAGGTATTTCACGACTGACATGAGATCTGGACCTAATTCTAATAAGTGTGTTTTTGAGTGGGAACCTCAAATGAAATAAAAAAAATGCAAAATGGAATAATAAAATCTATGTAAAAAAAAAGGAAATCAAAAATTAATCAAACAATAAAAAAAGGGACGAATTGATACAAACTCTGTTTTATTTTGTTAGTCCTATCTATAAGAGGAGATCATATGAAAAATGTAACCGATTCTTTCGTTTCTTTGGGTCACTGGCCATCCGCCGGGAGTTTCGGGTTTAATACCGATATTTTAGCAACAAATCCAATAAATCTAAGTGTAGTACTTGGCGTATTGATCTTTTTTGGAAAGGGAGTGTGTGCGGGTTGTTTATTTCAAGAATAGGCTGGATCTAACCAGCTGCACTTTCTTTTTTCTTTAGAACTAAACTAAGTAAATGAAGGGTGCACGATCTCGCGAATTACTTCTGAAAAAGTAAAGAAATCATATGTAAGAACCATAGCATTTCGCGACTCATTGGTAAAGTAAATACACTTTGATTCTCTATCAACCAATAATGTGGAACTATTAACATGGTTAAAGCTAAACCGTTTGAAGTCTAGGCGCTACATGGTACTCTTTCTACCACTATGTTAGTATGGAAATGGTTTCAAAAAAAGTTGGCAATTTATTCGATATAGAACACTCATATCGATAAAACGATTTGAACCTGTTACTGGAAAAAGGAAGGATCCCTTTTTTCAATGCCGAATCGACGACCTATGTATTAAAGTAAGAAGCATTTTTTGGATTTTCAGAAAAAAATATAAACAACTTTGCCGATAATTACAGATTTTTGTCTGGTCGGAAGAGTCCTCCAAATATTATGGTCGTGGATCAATGATCCGTTTTGATATTTTGGAATACGAACAGAGAAGAGAGGATAGGCTCATTACATAAAAAATATGGAATCCCCTATAAGTAACTGAGCGTGAGAGCCAAATGAATCGAAAGATTCATGTTTGGTTCGGGAAGAGATCGTGGAAGTTTTGAAATGAATGGGAAGAGAATCTACTTTCATTAAGTGATTTATTAGATAATCGAAAACAGAGGATCTTGAGTACTATTCGAAATTCAGAAGAATTACGTGGAGGGGCCATTGAACAGCTGGAGAAAGCCAGGGCTCGCTTACGAAAAGTGGAAATGGAAGCCGATCAGTTTCGAGTGAATGGATATTCTGAGATAGAACGAGAAAAATCAAATTTGATTAATTCAACTTATAAGAATTTGGTACAATTAGAAAATTACAAAAACGAAACCATTCAGTTTGAACAACAAAAAGCGATTAATCAAGTCCGACAACGAGTTTTCCAACAAGCCTTACAAGGAGCTCTAGGAACTCTGAATAGTTGTTTGAACAGCGAGTTACATTTACGCACCATCAATGCTAATATTGGCATGTTTGGGGCGATGAAAGAAATAACCGATTAGTCTTTTGTACTGCAGGCATTATTTTTTTCCTTTGCTTTTAAAAAAGAATTAAGAAAGACTCATGGCAACCATTAGAGCCGACGAAATTAGTACTATTATCCGTGAACGTATTGAACAATATAATAGAGAAGTAAAGGTTGTGAATACCGGCACCGTACTTCAAGTAGGCGACGGTATAGCTCGTATTCATGGTCTTGATGAAGTAATGGCAGGAGAATTAGTAGAATTTGAAGAAGGTACAATAGGCATTGCTCTTAATTTGGAATCAAATAATGTTGGTGTTGTATTAATGGGTGACGGTTTAATGATACAAGAGGGAAGTTCTGTAAAAGCAACGGGAAGAATTGCTCAGATACCTGTGAGCGAAGCTTATTTGGGTCGTGTTGTAAATGCTCTGGCTAAACCTATTGATGGTAGGGGTGAAATTTCATCTTCTGAATCCCGGTTAATTGAATCTCCCGCTCCAGGTATTATTTCAAGACGTTCTGTATATGAGCCTCTTCAAACGGGACTTATTGCTATTGATTCAATGATCCCTGTAGGGCGCGGTCAGCGAGAATTAATTATTGGGGACAGGCAGACCGGTAAAACAGCAGTAGCCACGGATACAGTTCTGAATCAAAAAGGGCAAAATGTAGTATGTGTTTATGTAGCTATTGGTCAAAAAGCATCTTCTGTAGCTCAGGTAGTGACTACTTTCCAGGAACGGGGGGCAATGGATTATACTATTGTGGTAGCCGAAATGGCAGACTCACCTGCTACATTACAATACCTCGCCCCTTATACAGGAGCGGCTCTGGCTGAATATTTTATGTACCGTGAACGACATACTTCAATCATTTATGATGATCCCTCCAAACAAGCACAAGCTTATCGTCAAATGTCTCTTCTATTACGGAGACCTCCAGGCCGCGAAGCTTATCCAGGAGATGTTTTTTATTTGCATTCACGCCTTTTGGAAAGAGCCGCTAAATTAAGTACTCTTTTAGGTGAAGGAAGTATGACTGCTTTACCAATAGTAGAGACTCAATCTGGGGATGTTTCGGCTTATATCCCTACCAACGTAATTTCCATTACAGATGGACAAATATTCTTATCCGCCGATCTATTCAATGCCGGAATCCGACCTGCTATAAATGTGGGGATTTCTGTTTCCAGAGTAGGATCTGCGGCGCAAATTAAAGCCATGAAACAAGTAGCTGGCAAATTAAAATTAGAGCTGGCTCAATTCGCAGAGTTAGAAGCCTTTGCACAATTTGCTTCTGATCTCGATAAAGCAACTCAGAATCAATTGGCAAGAGGTCAACGATTACGTGAATTGCTCAAACAAGCCCAATCGGCCCCTCTCACCGTGGAAGAACAGGTAATGACTATTTATACCGGAACGAATGGGTATCTTGATTCGTTAGAAATAGATCAGGTAAAGAAATTCCTCGTTCAATTACGTACTTACTTAAAAACGAATAAACCTCAATTGCAAGAAATCATATCTTCTACCAAGAAATTTCCGGAGGAAGCAGAAGTTCTTTTGAAGGAAGCTATTAAGGAACAGATAGAACGGTTTCTACTTCAGGAACAAGCATAAAGAAGTTGATTACTCTTAGTAAATCGTCGAGAAACGTTTCTTATTTAAATCATTCCAAATATCTTTCTTGACATAAAAAGATAAAAAAATAGATGGAAATAAATTGCGTCCAATAGGATTTGAACCTATACCAAAGGTTTAGAAGACCTCTGTCCTATCCATTAGACAATGGACGCCTTTTCATTCCGTATTTTCTCTTTCTCGTTTTCCTTTACTATCTTCCTATTTGTAAAAAAGGAACCAGGTTCTTTTGTGAAAAAATTGAGGGAATAAATATGCTTATTTACTTTAATGATGCGTATATCAGAATTAAAATGGAGCGGGTAGCGGGAATCGAACCCGCATCGTTAGCTTGGAAGGCTAGGGGTTATAGTCGACGTCGATTCAGCCTTTCTTTTTGACGTCTCTAATTCAAAACCGAACATGAAACTTTGGTTTCATTCGGCTCCTTTATGGAAAATGGATAGATTCCAAAATCTAAGTTGTAAAAAAAATTTTGACCCATAACACCTATGTTAGCTTTTTTGTCTGAATGCATTCAAAACAACTCGCTTTATAGATGATCCCTCTAGAAGGGGGTAATTCTAACAAATACTTCTAGTTATTTCGTTCTCTATTTCTACTGTGCGAATCCTGAGGAAAAGAGTTGTGTTTCCACCGAGCTGAAACAATATGTTGATGGCCCTAGTAAAACAAAGTCATCATTTAATAGCTATTTCGCTTCAATTTCCCTTCTACAAAGAAAAAAAGGAAGATCTAGTTACGATTGAAATACACTTTTTTCTTCATCCATGGACCCTTTATTCATACTCATTTAATTGGAAGTTTTGATCCAACTAAAAAAAATTATGCTTCGCAATTCCATAATCCAATTTTCCATTTTAAATTGACCCTTGGATACAAATCACGAGAATGTATATTCTTCCTCAAATCTGTCATTGAGAGGTAAAGGATAAAATCCTTTTAAGAAAGAAAGTTTTTGATCGGAATACAAATTAACCGAAAGACCCCTTAACTATTTAAGGGATTAATAGAACGAATCACACTTTTACCACTAAACTATACCCGCTACAATTGATTATTGTATATGAATGGAATCTTTGTCGAACAAGGGAATCCTACATAATCAAGATAGGATCAGAATAGAATTATTAAATTGGAGCGTTGACGCTTTTTGTCGGGAGAACTTGATGAGGTAGGAAAAGAAGTCTTATTAAACAAAAGGGTTATATCTTTTTATTTTGCTGGGCTGGGGGGTTCTTTAAAGAAAGAGCCACTGAAGTCACAAAAAATTGTGTAAGAATCCGTAGCTCCGTTTTTTCAACCCTCCAATCCTTTAGAAGAAAATACAAAATTTTCTCAAAAAAGAGAGAAAGTTTGACTCTTTCATTTTTTGAAAATACCCTTTCCCTATTTATTTTATTCATATTCCGCCGGT
The DNA here is from genome assembly GCA_023531435.1 of Papaver californicum. Taxonomy (NCBI): domain Eukaryota; kingdom Viridiplantae; phylum Streptophyta; class Magnoliopsida; order Ranunculales; family Papaveraceae; genus Papaver; species Papaver californicum. The sequence continues at coordinate 24,172 of JAJJMC010017143.1, forward strand.
AAATTTTAGGAATTCGAGCCAATCAACTGGATCTAGTATAAAAACCCGGAGTCTTTTTTATGGACTCAACTCAAGTCTTCAAATAAAGACTGCCCTTGAAGAAATAACGAAATTAGAGTTATAATATTAAGAAATAGGATAGGTCCCTCTTTTTCCAAATTGATAAAAAAAGCAAAGACACTTCTATCCTATACCATAAGATTGGAAATAGTCTTACGTGTTCCTGTCGTTGTTGTTTCAATAACAAGTATTTTTGTTTTCAAATCAGAGAAATGAGTTGATCCATCATTCATTGCGTTGGAATAAAGTAAGAAATGGCCCGGCTAGGTACTGACCAGGCCGGGGAATAAAAGGAGCTTTCGGCTAAAAAAGGGGGGATATTTTTTTTCTTTCTATGGAAGATATACCCATTATCGAAATGAAATTCGAGTTGGATTGCTAATCCAATTTGTATCTATCTTATCTATCTATAGAATAAAGTGAAAGAAAAAATAAAGACTTTTTGGCTTCAAGCGTAACCGTAACATAGTAATTTTTTCAATTTGGAGAGATGGCTGAGTGGACTAAAGCGGCGGATTGCTAATCCGTTGTACGATTTATTTGTACCGAGGGTTCGAATCCCTCTCTTTCCGTTTCCTCCGATGACTTTCTTTTTTTTGCATTCAAAAAAAGATCGAGACCTTTTCATTGCATTTTATCTTATTTTCTCATAGTTAAATGTCTGGAATAAAAAAAAAAAGAAAATGAATAAACCAACAAGCAAGAAAAAAGCTTTTTCCTCTTTTTTATTCCTCACGTCCAGGATTACGTCCTGGATCATTAGATAGGAATCCGAAGATAAAAAGAGAAACAAAGAATATCACTACTGTGTAAACAAAGAGTTTGAGAGTAAGCATTACACAATCTCCAAGATCATTTTTGTAAAAAAAGGGAATAGACTATCCTTTTTTATACCACATATCCTCTTTTTACACCAAGAAACGAAGTAGTTTCTCGAAAAGAAAGTAATTTTTCGAAATTCGTTTGTAATAAGATTCTTTCGTTACGGAAACGCTTTTTTATGACACAATTCTATATTATATTGTGGGGGACCCTAAATTGAATAGGGCCCTTGAAGTAGAAGGTCAAGTTGGGGAGGTGATCAAGATTTCTCGCAATTATCCAAGAATTCAAATGTTTGGATCGAGGGTTCAGAATATAAGACTTAGCTGATCTTATTAATTGTTAGACTCTTTTTTTATCAAAAAATCATACATGTTTGTAGGACAGTAGTAAAAAAATATCATCGAAAACTTACAGCAGCTTGCCAAACAAGGGCTAAGAGAAGAAAGAGCACAGGTATTACTGGCATAACATCTACAATTGGATTAAAAAAAGCATAAGCCTCGGGCAATTTGGCGAAGAAAAAACTACTCGAATGAAGGGCAGAATTAAGACAGATACAGATCAAACTAAAGATATTAAGCATAACAAACATTTCCTTCTTGGAGATAATTGTATTTTGATTGAGTCATTGATATTAAGGAAAAAAAGGAAGAAAGTAAGGTAGATTCAAATTCTTCTTTTTTTTTACTTGCTCAATCACAAATCCTTCAATTCTCAACCGAGAACAGAAGGAGTCATACTTTCATACAATATCTTAATTGAATTCTATGTAATGATCAATAAATTAAGTTAAATTCTACAACTATATGCATTAAATCCTAGCAACAATCTACTCTATTCCATAGAGATTTGGGTGGGAATTGACGAATAAACAATACGGATATTAGTGTTTATTGGTGTCAAATATAAATATAAATGGGGCGTGGCCAAGCGGTAAGGCAACGGGTTTTGGTCCCGCGACTCGGAGGTTCGAATCCTTCCGTCCCAGAGCAGTCCAATTAGGTTCAAAGTGTAATGTTGAATAAAATCGAATCTTTTTTTCTGAGTTCTACTGATTCTTTTCTGAATCATATCTTACCCTTTTTCTCGCAAAACAACCCAGGGCAAATGACATGCCGATAGAGCGAGATCTATTTCCTATCCTACCTGGCCAGGAAATAGCTCAATAGTTGAATTCAAAAATGAGATGGGCTCTTCCGCGTATGCCTGTTCCATCGATATTCCTAGTTGCTTAGAAAGACTTTATGGTCTATATCCATAAAAAAAAAAAGAACGCATTCAAAGTGAAAATGCGAAAAAGCTCTACCTTACCCCCCTATCACTAAAGTAAATAGTGGAGTCCAGTTATTAGTTATTAATTCTCTGGGGATCTTGGAAGTCTAAACTAAACAAGAAGGGGCTCTTGGGACTAATTGAATTTTCATTCCATCACCGAGATAATGATTCATTCAAAATAGATGGGTGATTGAGTCGGAAATGAGATATCTATTAAACCTTTTTAACTACAGGCTATGATCTGATTACTAAATCCTTTAATTGATTTCACGATCAAATAATCAAAATTCTATTGAAATAGAAAATTTGAAAAACGAAACGCTTTTCATGATGTTTTATCAATCTTTGGTTCTCGAAGAGATGTGAGATTTGTTAACTTTAATTCTATCAACTCATTTCTGGCCTTTCCAGTTCATTGGACTCGTTTCTTTGGTTAATACTTAATATTCATTTTGTTCCGGTATTAGAAATATAATGAAAGACCCTTCTTTTTTTTAGTTAGGTGTTTTGTTTTTAGCTTAGTTGTTCGAGAAAGGTTGAATCTTTCATGATTGATGGTCTTGAACAATCTGTTCTGTTGAAGATGCAGATTAAAGAAAAGCGTTTTTTTCTTCATTTTCTTTATTAATTCTTTTGCTCATAGAATAAAAGATAGGGTTAATTAAATTGAATCCTTTGCGGAGACTTCTCCAGAAAAAAGGACCTTTCCATATAGAAAAAGAAAGTATGAAAGTATAGATTACTATGTACCGATTGAACTAATGACTATTCATGATTCCATATTGAATCAATTCCATACCGGCTCCAAACTAGAGGAAAGTTATGGTAAAACTTCGTTTAAAACGATGTGGTAGAAAGCAACGTGCGACTTGAAGGACATGATCGGTTGTGGATTCTTACATCCACCATTTTATATAGGAATGAAGGTGCTCTTGGCTCGACATAGTTTGTTCTGTTCCACTAGAACAATCCCTTTTTGCTGGGTTGTAAATAGTACATGATGGAGCTCGAGTAGAAAGTATTGATTCATTTCTCAGGGGCAAGGGTCTAGGGTTAGTGTCAATCAATAAGTCGGAACAACTTCGTAAGTATATCTTCAATATAGAAATAGAAAGGATCCAATTCGAGCAAACGTTTCAAAAAAAGGAAATTCTTTTCTTGGAATTGTCAAAAAACGAAACTATTTTGATCAAAACAAAAGTGTATCGCATGGGAATCAATCCTTCATCTGATTCTTCGATAGAAAGAAATCACAAAAGGTATGTTGCTGCCGTTTTGAAAGATTAAATATCACCGAAGTAATGTCTAAACCCAATGATTCAAAGCAACGATAAAGGATCCCGGAACAAGAAAACACCATTTTCTGTTGTCTCAACAATAGGTTCGGTCAGGGCGAGGAATAAAAAATGGACTCTAAACAAGACAAAGCAAGGGGGTTAGAGACAGCTCAATAAATAAAATGCCTAAGCTTAAGGATTTTCCTTTGAGCTCTTTGATAATTATACAACTTGAGTTATGAGTACGAATGTTTTTTCTTTTCTGCGGGAAGGAAGAAAAAAAGGAATTCAAAAAAAGTCTAATGGATTTTATTATTTTCTCAATCTATTTGGAACTATATACATAAATTCAAATCATTCTTTCTCGAGCCGTACGAGGAGAAAACCTCCTATACGTTTCTAGGGGGGGCGTTGTTCATCTACATCTATCCCAATGAGCCATCTATCGAATCGTTGCAATTGATGTTCGATCCCGAAGAGAAGGAAGAGATCTTCGAAAAGTGGGTTTTTACGATCCGATAAAGAATCAAACTTATTCAAACGTTCCCGCTATTCTCTATTTCCTTGAAAAAGGCGCTCAACCCACAGGAACCGTTCATGATATTTCAAAGAAGGCAGAGGTGTTTAAGGAACTTCTTCCCGGTAATCAAACGAACTTTAAATAATGAACAAAGATAAAGAAAGTGAGGGTTCCATAATGTGAACTTCCTGGAATTTCTTCTTTTTTCACTCTTTTTTTTTTGTTCTATTTATACGAATTTACTATTAGATTGCTTTCATATAATCCCATATTATCGATTCTCGAATATTATCGATTCTCGAAATAATGAAATATTTTTTCTTGATATGGTTTGGTTTTTGTTAGGATGACACCAAGAAAAGGGGGTTAAGCTTGCTTATTGTCCCTTTTGTTATATTCGGGTTTTGTCTTTTTTTCTTTATGTTTTCAACGTTCATATTGACAATAGTGTATTGAACAAATATAATTGGATCGTGGATAAATGGATCTATTTATCCACGTCCCATAAGTTTTGTTTTTTACTTCAAAAAAAGTGCTCGTTAGATTTGCTGTAACACAAGAGGACCCTTTTTTATGAAAAAATAGACAAATAAAGGAGAATCTCTCTTTTTTTATCTGGGAATTTCTTCTATTTTCATATGATTTGTTCATTTTTATATTCCGAATCGGTCCTAAAAACCTTTTGTCGATTTGTTGCTAGTTTAATCCTTTGATGTGGCCGTTCAATCTAATCTATTTCTTTTTTTATTTCGATCATATCTACACACCATAATTACATTATTTGGGTTGCTAACTCAACGGTAGAGTACTCGGCTTTTAAGTGCGGCTAGATTCTTTTACACATTTGGATGAAGCAACGGATTCGTCCATACCATTGGTAAAGTTTGTAAGACCACGACTGATCCTGAAAGGGAATGAATGGAAAAAATAGCATGTCGTATCAATGCAAAACTCTGAGAATTCTTCATCCTTACCAGATCGGTACAAAATATTGTTTGAATTCTTGGAGCGTGACAAAAGAAATTCACGGATGGGTCGAGTGAATAAATGGATAGAGCCATACGGCTCCAATTATAGGTAAATAAAAAGCAACGGGCTTTTGTTCTTAATTTGAATGATTACCCGATCTAATTATACGTTAAAAATATATTAGTGCCTAACGCGGTAAAAGGTTCTCCTATAAGTGGATTATCTATTTTTTTATAAATCCTAACTATTCACTATATCTTCATTATAGTATGGAGGGGAGACGAATGTGTAGAAGAAGGGGTATATTGATAAAGATTCATTTTTTCCAAAATCAAAAGAGCGATCGGGTTGCAAAAATAAAGGATTTCTAACCATTATCAATTGGATTAAAAAAGGGAGGATCCGTTGATTAGCCTATCTGTATCCGAGGTGTCTAGTCTTTTATTACTATATACCTTGTTTTGACTGTATCGCACTATGTATCATTTGTGAACCCAAGAAATCCTTTGCCTTTGTTTCAAATCGAATTTCAAATGAAGGAATTAGAAGCATATTCCAAAATAGATAGATCTCGGCAACAAGACTTCCTATATCCACTTCTATTTCAGGAGTATATTTATGCACTTGCTCATGATCATGGTTTAAATGGATCAATTCTTTATGAATCCGTGAAAAATGTAGGTTATGATAATAAATCCAGTTCACTGCTTGTGAAACGTTTAATTACTCAAATGTATCAACAGAAACATTTTCCTTTTTTGAGTTCGACAAATGTTTCTAAACAAAAAAATTTTGTTGCGCACAACCCAAATGTTTATTATCAAATGATATCCGAGGGGCTTGCAGTCATAGTAGAAATTCCATTTTCACTACGATTAGTATCTTTTCTAGAAGGAAAGGATAGAAAATCTCAAAATTTACGATCAATTCATTCAATATTTCCTTTTTTAGAGGATAAATTATCACATTTAACTCATGTGTCAGATATACTAATACCCTACCCTGTCCATCTGGAAATCTTGGTTCGAATCCTACGCTCTTGGATACAAGATGTCCCCTCTTTGCATTTATTGCGATTCTTTCTCCATGAGTATCGTAATTGCTATAGTCTTATTACTAAAAAAAAAGAAATTTCCTTTTTTTCAAAGGGGAATCAACGCTTTTTCTTCTTCCTATATAATTCTCATGTATATGAATGCGAATCCATATTCTTTTTTCTCCGTAAACAATCTTTTCGTTTACGATCAACATCTTTTAGA
>JAJJMC010017144.1:2500-10640 GCA_023531435.1 Papaver californicum
TAAACCTAATTGGTTACTTCCAATTACGTAAATCAATGGTTCAAACCGCACTCAAAGGTAGGGCATTTCCCATTGAGATAGGAACTTCTGTACCAGAAACAATGGTATCTCCAATTATAGCCCCTCTGGGATGTAAAATATATCTCTTCTCACCATCCCCATAGTGTATGAGACAAATGTATGCATTTCGGTTGGGGTCGTATTCTATGGTTACGATTCTACCAGATATGTCTTTTTCATTCCGTCGAAAATCTATTTTACGGTATAGACGCTTATGACCTCCCCCTCTATGCCTTGCGGTAATGATGCCTCTGGCATTACGACCTTTACCACAATGACGCTGTCCAGAGATCAAATTATTTCGTGAATTGGATTTCACTTGACTGTCTACGGCCCCATTGCGTGTGCTCGGAGTAGAAGTTTTGTATAAATGTATCGCCGTGTTATTAAGTATTTTTTTTTAAGTTCTTTTCTTTCTAAGAGGTGGAATAGAATAACCCGGTTGAAGCGTAATGATCATACGTTTGTAATGCATTGTATGTCCCATAGGTCCCATTCTTCTACCCTTTCCCGGGAGTCGATGACTATTCATAGCTATTACCTTGACACCAAAGAAGAGTTCGACCCAATGCTTTATTTCTGTCCTAGTTGATCCTGATTCGACATTAGAAGTATATTGATTGTTCCCCAATAACCGAATACTTTTGTCTGTAAATACTGCATATTTGATTCCATCCATAAATCCATTTTCTTCCCTATGAGTTCCAGTATTGATAAGAATTCTAGTTCTTACTGTTCATATGTTATGGTATGAATATACCATACCAATTCGTTATGTATGGATGATGAGATTCCATTGATACAGAGCCAATTCCAATAGACTTATTGAACGTTCCCATTGGCGTGCATCCAGCAGGAATTGAACCTACGAATTTGCCAATTATGAGTTGGGCGCTTTAACCATTCAGCCATGGATGCTTAACAGGGATCATCGTACATCGTGAATAACCAAATTCCAATTGAAATGAAATCTTTAGGAGGAATCAATGAAACAGGAATCAATGAAACGACATCAATTCAAATCCTGGATCTTCGAATTGAGAGAGATATTGAGAGAGATCAAGAATTCTCACTATTTCTTAGATTCATGGACCAAATTCGATTCAGTGGGATCTTTCACTCACATTTTTTTCCACCAAGAACGTTTTATGAAACTCTTTGACCCCCGAATTTGGAGTATCCTCCTTTCACGCGATTCACAGGGTTCAACAAGCAATCGATATTTCACGATCAAAGGTGTAGTACTGCTTGTAGTAGCGGTCCTTATATATCGTATTAACAATCGAAATATGGTCGAAAGAAAAAATCTCTATTTGATGGGGCTTCTTCCTATACCTATGAATTCCATTGGACCCAGAAATGATACATCGGAAGAATCTTTTTGGTCTTCCAATATTAATAGGTTGATTGTTTCGCTCCTCTATCTTCCAAAAGGGAAAAAGATCTCTGAGAGTTGTTTCATGGATCCGAAAGAGAGTACTTGGGTTCTCCCAATAACGAAAAAGTGTATCATGCCTGACTCTAACTGGGGTTCGCGGTGGTGGAGGAACCGGATCGGAAAAAGGTGGAATTCTAGTTGTAAGATATCTAAGGAAACCGTAGCTGGAATTGAGATCTCATTTAAAGAGAAAGATATCAAATATCTGGAGTTTCTTTTTGTATCCTATACGGATGATCCGATCCGCAAGGACCATGATTGGGAATTGTTTGATCGTCTTTCTCTGAGGAAGAAGCGAAACATAATCAACTTGAATTCGGGCCAGCTATTCGAAATCTTAGTGAAACACTGGATTTGTTATCTCATGTCTGCTTTTCGTGAAAAAAGACCAATTGAAGTGGAGGGTTTCTTCAAACAACAAGGAGCTGAGTCAACTATTCAATCAAATGAGATTGAACATGTTTCCCATCTCTTCTCGAGAAACAAGTGGGGTATTTCTTTGCAAAATTGTGCTCAATTTCATATGTGGCAATTCCGCCAAGATATCTTCGTTAGTTGGGGGAAGAATCTGCACGAGTCGGATTTTTTGAGGAACGTATCGAGAGAGAGTTGGATTTGGTTAGACAATGTGTGGTTGGTAAGCAAGGATCGGTTTTTTAGCAAGGTACGGAATGTATCGTCAAATATTCAATATGATTCCACAAGATCTATTTTCGTTCAAGTAACGAATTCTAGCCAATTGAAAGGATCTTCTGATCAATCCAGAGACCCTTTCGATTCGATTAGTAATGAGGATTCGGAATATCACACATTGATCAATCAAAGAGAGATTCAACAACTAAAAGAAAGATCGATTCTTTGGGATCCTTCCTTTCTTCAAACGGAACGAACAGAGAGAAAATCAGACCGATTCCCGAAATGCCTTTCTGGATATTCCTCAATGTCCCGGCTATTCACGGAACGTGAGAAGCAGATGAATAATCATCTGCTTCCGGAAGAAATCGAAGCAATTCTTGGGAATTCTACAAAATCAATTCGTTCCTTTTTCTCTGACAGATGGTCAGAACTTCATCTGGGTTCGAATCCTACTGAGAGGTCCACTAGAGATCATAAATTGTTGAAGAAAGAACAAGATGTTTCTTTTGTCCCTTCCAGACGATCGGAAAATAAAGAAATGGTTGATATATTCAAGATAATTACGTATTTACAAAATACCGTCTCAATTCATCCTATTTCATCAGATCCGGGATGTGATATGGTTCCGAAGGATGAACCGGATATGGCCAGTTCCAATAAGATTTCATTCTTGAACCAAAATCCATTTTTTTCTTTCTTTCATCTATTCCATGACCGAAACAGGGGGGGGTACACGTTACACCGCGATTTTGAATCAGAAGAGAGATTTCAAGAAATGGCAGATCTATTCACTCTATCAATAACCGAGCCGGATCTGGTGTATCATAAGGGATTTTCCTTTTCTATTGATTCCTACGGGTTGGATAAAAAAAAATTATTGAATGAGGTATTCAACTCCAGGGATGAATCGAAAAAGAAATCTTTCTTGGTTCTACCTCCTATTTTTTATGAAGAGAATGAATCTTTTTATCGAAGGATCAGAAAAAAATCGGTCCGGATCTCCTGCGGGAATGACTTGGAAGATCCAAAACCAAAAAGAGTGGTATTTGCTAGCAACAACATAATGGAGGCAGTCAATCAATATAGATTGATCCGAAATCTGATTCAAATCCAATATAGCACCTATGGGTACATAAGAAATGTATCGAATCGATTCTTTTATGGAATTCAAAGGGATCAAATAGGAAATGATACTCTGAATCATAGAACTATAATGAAATATACGATCAACCAACATTTATCGAATTTGAAAAAGAGTCAGAAGAAATGGTTCGATCCTCTTATTTCTCGAACCGAGAGATCCATGAATCGGGATCCTAATGCATATAGATACAAATGGCCCAACGGGAGCAATAATTTCCAGGAACATTTGGAACATTTCGTTTCTGAGCAGAAGAGCCGTTTTCAAGTAGTGTTCGGTCGATTACGTATTAATCAATATTCGATTGATTGGTCCGAGGTTATCGACAAACAAGATTTGTCCAAGTCACTTCTCTTTTTGTCCAAGTCACTTCTCTTTTTGTCTAAGTCACTTCCTTTTTTCTTTGTGAGTATCGGGAATATCCCCATTCATAGGTCCGAGATCCACATCTATGAATTGAAAGGGCCGAATGATCAACTCTGCAATCAGTTGTTAGAATCAATAGGTGTTCAAATCGTTCATTTGAATAAATTGAAACCCTTCTTATTGGATAATCGTGATACTTCCCAAAAATCGAAATTCTTGATCAATGGAGGAACAATATCACCGTTTTTATTCAATAAGATACCAAAGTGGATGATTGACTCATTTCATACTAGAAATAATCGCAGGAAAGACTTTGATAACACCGATTCCTATTTCTCAATGATATCCCACGATCGAGACAATTGGCTGAATCCCGTGAAACCATTTCATAGAAGTTCATTGATCTCTTCTTTTTATAAAGCAAATCGACTTCGATTCTTGAATAATCCACATCACTTCTGGTTCGATTGTAACAAAAGATTCCCTTTTTATGTGGAAAAGGCCCGTATCAATAATTATGATCTTACGTATGGACAATTCCTCAATATCTTGTTCATTCGCAACAACATTTTTTCTTTGTGCGTCGGTCCAAAAAAACATGTTTTTTTGGAGAGAGATACTATTTCATCAATCGAGTCACAGGTATCTAACATATTCATACCTAACGATTTTCCACAAAGTGGTGACGAAAGGTATAACTTGTACAAATCTTTCCATTTTCCAATTCGATCCGATCCATTCGTTCGTAGAGCTATTTACTCGATCCCAGACATTTCTGGAACACCTCTAACAGAGGGACAAATAGTCAATTTTGAAAGAACTTATTGTCAACCTCTTTCAGATATGAATCTCTCTGATTCAGAAGGGAAGAACTTGCATCAGTATCTCAATTTCAATTCAAACATGGGTTTGATTCACACTCCATGTTCTGAGAAATATTTACCATCCGAAAAGAGGAAAAAACAGAGTCTTTGTCTAAAGAAATGCGTTGAGAAATGGCAGATGTATAGAACCCTTCAACGAGATAGTGCTTTTTCAAATCTCTCAAAATGGAATCTGTTACAAACATATATGCCATGGTTCCTTACTTCGGCAGGGTGCAAATATCTAAATTTCACCCTTTTAGATACTTTTTCAGACCTATTGCCGATACTAAGTAGCAGTCAAAAATTTGTATCCGTTTTTCATGATATTATGCATGGATCAGATACATCATGGCCAATTCCTCAGAAAAAATTGTGGGCGATTCTTCCACAATGGAATCCGATAAGTGAGATTTCGAGTAAGTGTTTACATAATCTTCTTCTGTCCGAAGAAATGATTCATCGAAATAATGAGTCACCCGTTCCATTGATATGGATACATCTGAGATCACCAAATGCTCGGGAGTTCCTCTATTCAATCCTTTTCCTTCTTCTTGTTGCTGGATATCTCGTTCGTACACATCTTCTCTTTGTTTCCCGGGCCTCTAGTGAGTTACAGACAGAGTTCGAAAAGATCAAATCTTTGATGATTCCATCATACATGATTGAGTTGCGAAAACTTCTGGATAGGTATCCTACATCTGAACTGAACTCTTTCTGGTTAAAGAATCTCTTTCTAGTTGCTCTGGAACAATTAGGAGATTCTCTAGAAGAAATACGGGGTTCTGCTTCTGGTGGCAACATGCTATTGGGTGGTGGTCCCACTTATGGGGTCAAATCAATACGTTCTAAGAAGAAATATTTGAATATCAATCTCATCGATATCATAAGTATCATACCAAATCCCATCAATCGAATCACTTTTTCGAGAAATACGAGATATCTAAGTCGTACAAGTAAAGAGATCTATTCATTGATAAGAAAAAGAAAAAACGTGAACGTTGATTGGATTGATGATAAAATAGAATCCTGGGTCGCGAACAGTGATTCGATTGATGATGAAGAAAGAGAATTCTTGGTTCAGTTCTCCACCTTAACGACAAAAAAAAGGATTGATCAAATTCTATTGAGTCTGACTCATAGTGATCATTTATCAAAGAATGACTCTGGTTATCAAATGGTTGAACAACCGGGATCAATTTACTTACGATACTTAGTTGACATTCATAAAAAAGATCTAATGAATTATGAGTTCAATAGATCCTGTTTAGCAGAAAGACGGATATTCCTTGCTCATTATCAGACAATCACTTATTCACAAACCTCGTGTGGGGCTAATAGTTTTCATTTCCCATCTCATGGAAAACCCTTTTCGCTCCGCTTAGCCCTATCCCCGTCTAGGGGTATTTTAGTGATAGGTTCTATAGGAACTGGACGATCCTATTTGGTCAAATACCTAGCGACAAACTCTTATGTTCCTTTCATTACGGTATTTCCGAACAAGTTCCTGGATGACAAGCCTAAAGGTTATCTTATTGATGATATTGATGGTAGTGACAATATCGAGATTGATGCTAGTGACGATATCGATGATGACCTTGATACAGAGCTGCTAACTATGACGAATGCGCTAACTATGTATATGACGCCGAAAAAAGACCGATTTGATATCACCCTTCAATTCGAATTAGCAAAAGCAATGTCTCCTTGCATAATATGGATTCCAAACATTCATGATCTGTATGTGAATGAGTCGAATTACTTATCCCTCGGTCTATTAGTGAACTATCTCTCCAGGGATTGTGAAAGATGCTCCACTAGAAATCTCCTTGTTATTGCTTCGACTCATATTCCCCAAAAAGTAGATCCCGCTCTAATAGCTCCGAATAAATTAAATACATGCATTAAGATACGGAGGCTTCTTATTCCACAACAACGAAAGCACTTTTTCACTCTTTCATATACTAGGGGATTTCACTTGGAAAAGAAAATGTTCCATACTAATGGATTCGGGGCCATAACCATGGGCTCCAATGCACGAGATCTTGTAGCACTTACCAATGAGGCCCTATCCATTAGTATTACACAGAAGAAATCCATTCTAGACACTAATACAATTAGATCCGCTCTTCATAGACAAACTTGGGATTTGCGATCCCAGGTAAGATCGGTTCAGGATCATGGGATCCTTTTCTATCAGATAGGAAGGGCTGTGGCACAAAATATACTTCTAAGTAATTGCCCCATAGATCCTATATCTATCTATATGAAGAAGAAATCATGTAAGGAAGGGGATTCTTTTTTGTACAAATGGTACTTCGAGCTTGGAACGAGCATGAAGAAATTAACGATACTTCTTTATCTTTTGAGTTGTTCTGCCGGATCGGTCGCTCAAGATCTTTGGTCTCTACCCGGACCCGATGAAAAAAATGGGATCACTTCTTATGGATTCGTTGAGAATGATTCTGATCTAGTTCATGGCCTATTAGAAGTAGAAGGCGCTCTGGTGGGATCCTCACGGACAGAAAAAGATTGCAGTCAGTTTGATAATGATCGAGTGACATTGCTTCTTCGGTCCGAACCAAGAAATCCCTTAGATATGATGCAAAATGGATCTTGTTCTTTTGTTGATCAGAGATTTCTATATGAAAAAAACGAGTCGGAGTTTGAAGAAGGAGCCCTCGACCCGGAACAGATAGAGGAGGATTTATTCAATCACATAGTTTGGGCTCCTAGAATATGGCGCCCTTGTGGCAATCTATTTGATTGTATCGAAAGGTCCAATGAATTGGGATTTCCCTATTGGGCCAGGTCATTTCGGGGCAAGCGTATCATTTATCATAAAGAGGCTGAGCTTCAAGAGAATGATTCGGAGTTCTTGCAGAGTGGAACCATGCAGTACCAGACACGAGATAGATCCTCCAAAGAACAAGGTTTTTTTCGAATAAGCCAATACATTTGGGACCCTGCAGATCCATTCTTTTTCCTATTCAAAGATCAGCCCTTTATCTCTGTGTTTTCACGTCGAGAATTCTTTGCAGATCAAGAGATGTCAAAGGGGCTTCTTACTTCCCAAACAAAGCCTCCTACATCTATATATAAACGCTGGTTCATCAAGAATACGCAAGAAAAGCACTTCGAATTGTTGATTCATCGCCAGAGATGGCTTAGAACCAATAGTTTATTCTCTAATGGATCTTTCCGTTCTAATACTCCATCCGAGAGTTATCAGTATTTATCAAATCTGTTCCTATCTAATGGAACGCTATTGGATCAAATGACAAAGAAATTGTTGAGAAAGAGGTGGCTTTTCCCGGATGAAATGAAACATTTGATTCATGTAAGAGAAGAGGAGAAAGATTTCCCATTCCTTAGCCGGAAAGATATGTGGCCATGAAAGAGGGATTAAGTGGAACAGAATTGACCGGGTGGTAGAGTCGTGGAAAGACTTGTTTCTTCCATATTTTTGACCTTAGCTACATGGAACAATATGCTACTGCTGAAAGATAGAAGAATTGAAATCTTAGATCAAAACACTACGTATGAATGGTATGAACTGCCTAAAAAAGAATTGTTGAACGGCGAACAACCAGAGCCTATTACTCACTACATCAAAAAATTTCCATTAATGAAACA
>JAJJMC010017151.1:0-20472 GCA_023531435.1 Papaver californicum
ATATGAATGTTGAGGCTGATACCGCCATTGTTGAAGAAGCTAACATTATTGATCGTACTGAGGATGAAAACCCTCCTTCCAGTTCGATCCCTTCTTCCAGTTCGATCCCACCTGAAGTCGAAGGGACTTCTGAAGTAATTCTCGAATCGATCGCTCCTTCCGAAATTTTGGTTCGATCTTCTTCTGTTGCTGTTAAGGTCGATACTTCATTTCCAAGTGTCGATCCTTCTACTCTGAAGTCTATTTCCGATCGAATCTCCAGTGAAGGTCTTAATTTGGTTGGTGATGAAGAAGAAGCATATAAATGGTTTCTTTCTCAAGGGCTTTGGAATGTTTCATCTAATCCTGATGTTATCAAATCTGATTCTGGCTTTATGTCTCGATTCAAGGATTCACTTAGTGCGATTCCTATGAACGAAACTTTGGATGCATGGTCCAAGAGTGATGTTTTTGAGCAGAGATTTCCTGTAAAGCCTCCTCCAACCTTTAATGAAGTTTTGACTCTTTCCGATAGTTCGTTATATTCACTTCCACAACAAGCTTTAGCCCAACTCCAATATAGTAACGATTGTCTGTTTAGTGGTTATAAATTTTATAAGGCTCGTGCTACCATGATGGGATTGATATTTAGGAAAGAATCAGTGGAGATGAAGGAAAAGAATGTATCCTTACAACAGGTGAATGATGATTTACAACAGCAAAATGATCTTCTTCAACAACAACTTCAACAACTTCAACAGCTTCAACATCAACATAATGATCAATATCAGCAGCAACAGGATCGTCTCCGAACTATTGAAGATCACAATCAAAATCTTCAGAATCAAAATCAAGGTTTATTTTTCATTCCTTTTCAATTTCTATTTTATCTACTTGATTTATATGAAACATTTAAATTTTATACTAGGTCCAGTGGAAAATATGGAGACATTATTTAGGATCGAACGTAGAATGGTACAATTGAATAACCATGCAAGGGAAGTTTTCAAAGAGATGAATGTGGTTAGAGATAAACTGACTCAACTGAACGATAGTTCTGATTTAGCCACTTGGAGGCGTAATAAATCAGAATCAAAATATCGAGAAGTTGTAAAATTGCTAACTCATAAAGAATTAGAGTTTAAATCTGTTGTCAGAGGTACATTTTTGGTTTATCTGATTTTATAGCTCTTGATATTATAAAATTTGTCTGATGTTTTCTTGTATTTTCAGAACTGGAGACAAAGTTAAATGAGGCTAAGAATCGTGCAACACAAGCAGAAACTGAGCTTAATTCAGCAAAAGATTCAGTGGAAAAGATTACTCAAGAGTTAAAGACTTCTGAATATAATGTGACTCTTAGCGCCACAAAAATTGAGAGTTTACATGCTCGACTATCTACTGAACTTTCTAAAATTATTGCTCGTGATCGAGAGATTGATTCATTAACTGCACAATTAAGTGAAGAGAAAAATCAAAAATCACATCTTAGTACTCAAGTAGCAATAGATCAGCAAAAGATCGAAGAGCTTCACAAAGAAATCAACTTTGGGCGTGATTTTGTGCAATGGGTCAGGCAAGAGGCTAAAGCGAAGATTGCGATATCCTTCAATACTGCTTTAGATCGTGCAAAATCCGATCCTTCAGTGCTTAATAAGCGCGCTCCTGTGCCTGCAGTTCCTCCTCCACCATCTCGATCCGGTCTTCCTGATATTTGATTATATTCCTTGTAATTTGATTTTCTGTTAACTCCTCCATCTTGTACTTTGTGTGTTTTTTCAAAGATTTTCTTTTGTAACTTTTAGACTTGCCTTTTATGTTGTTCCCTGCACAAGAAAATATGATTAAGTAATCTTTTTGGCTATCATATGATTTTCTAAGTCCCATGAATTGAAGTACTTTTTACCTCAAATCATGTTGTTCGAGATCCCACACATACGAAACAAACCCGGGCCAGGGGTAAGATACAGGGTTGGTCCCGAACTGTACTCTGAAAATTGATAAACCAATAATTAGGAACCCCTTCTTGATAAGAATTTCATTGTTAATAAAATTCTCCAAGGATAATGTTCACCTTTTGTGTATGATTATGTCGTCAATCGCAACGATATCCAGAATATGATGTTTCTGGATTGATTTTGAGCGCTCAGAGTATACGAAATTCCGAGATTAATGGAATTTTGATTATCATGGTAATCTCCAAGATATGATATTCCTGGATTCAAAGTATATGACATCCCGGGATTAATGGAATTATAAAATTCTCCATGGTACGATGTTCCTGAAGTGATTATAAAAGAAATTAATGAATTAATTGTTTATGTACCTGCTTTTTGCGGTATTATTCATAGATAGTAAAGCTTTAAATATTGCGCATTCCACGGATGCTTTAAAAGTTCTCCTTGCAAATTCTGAAGATAGTACGACCCTTGTCCTGCCGGTGCTTGAATCACATATGGTCCATCCCATGTTGGTGCGAATTTTCCTGCTCTTTTGTCCCTTTGATGTTCTGTTATTTGTCGGAGGACATATTGACCTTGGACAAAATTTCGGGATTTTACACGCTTATGGTATTCTCGAGCTAATCCCCTTTGATAATTCTCCATTTTTTGGAGTGCCACTTCTCTTTTTTCTTCCAAGTCATCCAATTTTTGTAACATGAGATCTGAATTTAGGTTTTTCTCCCATGCTTCTGTTCTGGTTGTAGGCAAAATAACCTCTGTTGGTATTACTGCTTCTGTTCCATAAGCAAGAAGATATGGTGATTCTCCAGTTGAAGCTTTTCTCGTGGTTCTATATGCCCATAATGTATTATGTAATTGTTCGCACCACCTATTATAATATCCATCCAATGTTTTCTTCAGATTTGTTGCAATTGTTTTATTTGTGGATTCTGCTTGCCCATTACTTTGTGGGTAAAAAGGTGTAGATTTATGTTTTTGAATATTATATGTTTCAAATAACATATCGATATTCTTCCCCTGGAGTTGTTTTCCATTATCAGAAACTATCGCTGCTGGAATCCCAAACCTACAGATGATATTCTCGAATAAAAATGTAAAAACATCAGTGTCTCTGATTCGCGCTAGTGCTTTTGCTTCTACCCACTTGGTGAAATAATCGGTGGCCACAATTAAGTATTTTCTTTTCTTTGTGCCTTCAGCTAATGGTCCAACTATATCGACTCCCCATTTTGCGAATGGCCATGGGCTAAGTATTGAATTTAATTCCGTAGCTGGTGCTTTGATTTTCTTACCAAATCGCTGACATTCTTCGCACCTTCGAACCATTTCTTCCGAATCTTTCAACATGGAAATCCAATAATAACCCTGCATTTTGGCTTTTAATGCTAGCGATCGTCTTCCGCTATGGTTTCCTGCATCTCCGTAATGTATTTCTTTGAGAATTCGTAATCCTTCTTTCCGTGATAAACATCGAAATAATGGTCCAAGAAAAGAGTGTCGATAAAGAATTCCATCTCTAAGTTGGTAGCTGTTTGATTTAAGTTGAATTTTCCTTGCTTCTTTAGAATCTGTTGGTAATTCTTTAGTTTGTAAATATTGATGTATCGGGACTCTCCAATCTGGCTCACTTGGTTGATCATTTTCTTGTTGCGATGGAGATGTGGCATTTTGTATGGCTGAGTCATCGATACCGTCTTCCTCTATGTTATTTAATGTTTGTGCTCTTATGGATGGCTCATATATTCTCCCGATTTTTAGTGCTTTAGTATTTGGATCATTTACCATGGATGAGATATATGCCAGTGCGTCCGCATGTCGATTCTTTTCACGAGACAGATGTCGAAAAATAATATTTGGAATACAAACTGTTAAACTTTGTACAAGATTTTTGTATCGTTCCAAGTCCTCATCGACCGTTTGATATTTTAACTCGATCTGTCTAATCACCAGCTGCGAGTCACTGGTGAGTCTTACATCACTTATTCCTAATTCAATAATGAGTTTGAGAGCATGGACCACTGCTTCATATTCTACTATGTTATTCGTATGTTCTTCGAACTCAAGTCGAAATGAGTGTACCATATGTTCTCCCTTTGGCGCTGTAATCACGATACCTATTCCTGCTCCTTCTTTGTTTCGCGACCCATCAACAAAAACCTCCCATCGTTGTGAACTATTTGAATCTAGTATCTCTACTGGTTCTTCTTCTTCACACCCCGGTTTTCCTTGAATTTCATACTCTTCCTCGATTGGAAAATCTGCCAAAAAATCAGCTAGAACTTGGGATTTCTGCGCAGTTTGTACCTCATAAACAATGTTGTATTGTTCTAGCTGAGCGTTCCATTTTGCTATTCTTCCTACCTTCCCTGTATTCTTTAAAACTGATTCCAATGGAGCTTTGGTTAAAATACGAACATAATGAGTGAGAAAATAAGTGCGTAACTTCTGAGTAGCAAATACCACTGACAAAATTAATTGTTCAATCTTTGTATAATTTCTTTCTGCTGAATTCAAAGTCTTGCTGATGTAGTATACAGGTTTCTCGATTTTCTCATTCGTTCGCACCATTACTCCACTAATGGCATTTTCTATTGCTGCTATGTACAAAGTTAACATTTCTTCTGGTTCTGGTTTTTGTAATGCTGGTAAGGTGGCAAGATGTAGTTTTATACTTTGAAATGCTTGCTCACAACGATCGTTCCATTCAAATTTATTTTTCTTCTTAAGTACATCAAAAAAGGGTTTACATCGTTCTGATGACCTTGCAATAAATCTACTTAGTGCAGCCAAACACCCATTTAACTTCTGTACACTCTTTATACAGTTTGGTGATGGCATATCCGTTATTGCTTGTATTTTTGCTGGATCAACTTGAATTCCATCTTTTGTAACCAGGTATCCTAAAAATCTCCCTGATGTAACACCAAAAATACACTTTTCTGGATTTATTTTCATCTTATACTTTCGTAGTGCACCAAAAATTTCACTCAGGTTTCGCAAATGATCACCAGATAACTTGCTTTTCACTAACATGTCATCCACATAAACTTCCAAAGTTTTTCCGAACCATGGTTTGAATATTGCGTCCACTAAACGTTGATATGTTGCTCCTGCATTTCGTAACCCAAATGGCATTCTGGTGTAACAATACAATCCTCGTGGAGTGAAGAACGATGTATGTTCCTGATCCGCTTCTGCTAACGCTATCTGATTGTATCCAGATTGTCCATCCATGAATGATAACATCTCATGTCCTTCAACAGCATCTACTAGTTGGTCGATGTTTGGGAGCGGGTAACTATCTTTTGGACATGCCTTATTTAGATTGGTGAAATCTATACAAATTCTTACTCCACCGTTCTTCTTCGGGACAATTACCATATTAGAAATCCATGTAGGGTATCGTACCTCTCGAATGAATCCTGCACCTAAAAGTTTTGCTAATTCTTTTTCCACTTGTTCATGATATTCTGGTGCGACTTTTCGTATCCGTTGGCGAAAAGGAATTGTATCAGGATGTATGTTTAATTCATGCTGGACGATGCTGGGATCAATCCCCGGCATGTCTTCTATTCTCCAAGCGAACACATCTATATATTCACAAAGCAATTTGACTATCTGTTGTTCCATATCTGATTTTATTAATGTCCCAATTCGCACTTGCTTGGGGCATTCTGCGGTGCCGATGTTTATAATTTTTGTTTGCTCTACTGGGGTGAAAACTGGTTTTGGAATCCCAATTGGAGTTGGGGTTCCCTTTAATTGCTACATCGCCCCTTTTTGCGGCTGATTTTCCAAATTTTCTTGATTTTTGCTATTCTCTCCTTTTTCACTTTCTATTTTACTTTTTGCATTTTTTTCTAGGTATTGATTTATTTCCTCTTCCTTTGCTTTAATTCTTGATTCTTTTTTCGTTTTACATTGTAAATGCTCCCGTTCTTCATTTATTCTTGTCTCCGCCATTATACAAAGTTTAGCATCTTCTTGATCACCCTTTATCTCCATCTCTCCTCGTGGTGTTGGAAATCGTAGATACTGATGATAAGTTGATACTACACCCTTTAATTGATGAACCCATCGTCTTCCAATTATAACATTGTACGGGGATGGTGCATCCACAACACTAAATCTTGTCAGAATGTTGATCGGTCCGGCCGATACTTCAAGATCAATTTCTCCCTTTGGCTTGGACGATATTCCATTAAATCCATAAATGACAAATCGTGAAGTGATGAGTTGATCTTGTTTAAAACCCATTTTACAAAATGTATGGTAGAACATCACATTCAATGAACTGCCCCCATCCAAGAGTATTTTCTTGACATTCCAACCAGATATCAATAATGTCAACACGAGAGGGTCATTATGCATTTCAATTTCTTGATTTACTTCTTGTGCAGAAAATGTTAATGGATGTGCCATCCAATCCTCCCATAATTCTACTTGCCTTCCTTGAACTCTAAAGGCCTCGTGGTTCCGAATTCTCTTGCACAACTTCTTGTTGATTGCTATATTCAAATCTGTATCACACTTTTCCACACATGAAATCATATTAATTGTCTGTTTGTTATATGGAATATGTATTGCTTTGCCTTCATCATATTTTTCTGATGGTTCAATTTTTTGAACAAATTCCTTCAATTTTCCAGCATCGACCATTCTTTGTACCAATGTTATAAAATTTCTACAGTTGTCTGTTGTATGTCCTTTGTAGTTATGGTATTCACAATAGTCTTTGGAGTGTTGTGTATGTTCCGGTTGATTTCCCTTTGTTATTGGCCATTGAAAACCTGGTCGATTCTTCAAAATGTTGAATAACCTGAAATATGAAACATTAAGCTTGGTAAAAGTTCTTTCTCGAAATTGTTGAGCAAAATTTTTTCCATTCCCTTGTCGAGGATGTTTTGATTCTTTTGATTCAACTTTTGGAGGATATTTCCTTTTCTGTTCTGGTAATTCTTCAACTGAATTTGTTCTCCTTGTATTTCCTTGATTTTCAGAATTAATTCTCGATCCTTGATCCTGTATATCTTGGAGTCTTGCACATGTTTCTATTATTTCTCTCAATTTGCCTTCAGTTTTTGGATTATTTCGATGGATTTCAACGAAGAGCTGACTCTTCCGATCTACAATCCCCCATTTGTAATGGTTTATAGCTGTCATAGGGTCTAAATCACCTATTGCTTGACATATTGAATGCCATCTAGTTGTATATAATCGGATCGATTCTTCTGGCCATGACATTAAAGAATAAAGTCTGTCCTCCCCTGAATCAATTGGTCTGTTATACATGTATGCCTCTAAAAATTTTCTGGCCAGTTGTGCATAATTATTGATAGAATTTTCCGGTAATCTGTCGTACCATAATAATGCTGTCCCTGTTAAACTTGACGGAAAACATCTACACATGATCGCTTCATGACCGTCCCATCGCGTCATTACTCGGTTATAATACTTTAAGTGCGATGTTGGATCCTTGGTTCCATCGTAACATTCGAACGCTGGAATATTATATTCTCTTGGTAATGATACGCGCGTTAAATGTTGCGCTAACGGTGTTCGCTTTGCTTCTTTCAATACCTCTTCTATCCTTCCCCCCTCTTTATTTTTTAATCCTTTAATTTCCTCCTTCATTTGTTCCATCGCTTCCAAACATGTTTCCCATTGGGTTCGTTGAAAGTCATTTTCCTGTTGTCTTCTGACCCGAGATGTCGATCCTGCTAACACTATTCTTTGATCTGGATTCCGCTGTTCATTTCTTGATATTTGTCTACTCGACATCGGCTCCTGATTTCGTACTCCAGTCACAGTTGGTCTTTGTTCTCGCTGAATTACATCTTTTAAAACTTGATTTTCGGTTGCTAGTAACTCAATTTGATGGTTGCTTGCTCTTTGTTCCTTTCTTATTTCCTTTATTTCTTCTAATAGGTCCTGTATTTGTCATGTCTTTCTTCGAGAACTCTCATGATCTGAAGAGAAATTCTGAACCACAGTATTTGATATCAATTCTTGACTTGGGGTATGATTTCCCTCAATACTTTGTTGTTGTCCTGAATCACTCCCTTCTTCTAGTCTATTTTCCAAGCCTTCATTACTATTTTGTTTCCCAGAATTCGCGTCTTGAGACATATTTTCTAGAATTTGCTGCTTCTTCACTATCTTGTGCCTTCTCGATCGTTTTCCTTCCTCGATATCTAAAAATTTCTCAGAAAATTAGTCAAATGAACTCTTATCTATCAAATCATAAGAGATTCTAATTATTATTTTAACTGTAAATTTTCCCTATCACATATCCAGCTTTTCCTTCTTCAAAAAATTTTTGTTTCATATTTTTATCTATTTTGTTCCTCACAAGGTATTTTTCATGTTAATAAAACATACTTATGTAAATAAGCCTTACTTTTCACATCTTGTAAAATTAAATTTTCCCATCTTTTCTTACAAAAGAAAAAAAAATTTCTTCCCTGGATGATTCATTTTTTTTTTTTTATTAAATCCCTTTTTTATTTATCAGGTAGGATAAATCCTTTTTTCACCCCCTCCTTCTAGCGCCAAATTGTTTAAGCCAAAAATTCCTTTTGCTAAACAACCAATCAAACTCTTGGATACAAGTTAAATAAATGTAAACGAATAACAAAGAAACATCCTTTTAAGTAATAAAGAATCATCCTTTTCATAAATTGTTTAAGCTCAATACAATAGATCATCTAGGTTTTGCAATTTCTGGGTTTATAATCTTTACACTTTTCCATTCAATACAGAAATTCAAACATTATACAATTACTTCTCATAGGTTTGTACCTAAAAATTTCTTCTCTTCCCTTTCTCAGGTTTTTCTTTCTATTCTTTCCGTCCCTCTCTTTGTTGTTTGATCTTTTCTATTTATAGATCTATTTTTCTGATCGCTCTTTATACCACGTGTCGTTTTCTTCAGCTTAGTCATCGATTCTGGATCAATTCTTCTCTGAGTCGATCCATCTTGTTTCGATGTATCTATCGTCCTTGTACTTTATCTTTATTTGGTGCGATCGTATAGATGACAGATCGTTCTTAACAACTTCTTGGTTCGATACTTTATATGTCCGACACGTGTTTCCTTATCTCTTAAGACTTCTGTGGCCTCGATCATAGAGTAATTATTATAATCTGCTTTCTCGATCATTAAGATAATATAATAATAATTACCTTTTACTTTCTCGATCTTTAAAAGAATAGAGTAATTATTATCTTTTACTTTCTCGATCATAAAATAATATAGTATTAATAACTTTTTGCTTTCCCGAACAGCTATCAATTAATGCTGTTTGTTTTATTCGTTGGTGTTCAGCTTTCTCGATCTTATGTGTCATTCATGCAGCTCTTCGCTCAGGAATCGTCTCATGTCTTTTCGATATTCGATATCTTTGATAGTGATCCTGTGTTTCTCACCTTTTTTAATCTAGATGCTTCTTAACTTGATCCTCTTCCACGTGTCGTGCTTCTTTAATTTACTAACAATTTGCCCCCTTCTTCTCTTTTTTACAAAATCATCCAACGGTCGATCCGAGATTTTGAAAAATAGAGAAGGACTTGTCATTTTTTAATTTTTCAGTTTCTTTTCCGCACGTTCTCCGAGTTTTCCGCTGGTATTAACTGTACTGCCGATTTTTTCGGCTCTGTATTTATTACTTTTATACACATGATTATGTCAGTTACACTTTTTCTTTTTTATGAAATCAAATCTTTTCCGATTATCTCGTTCTCCCATCTTGTGGCGGTTACTATTCTCCTCCTTTAAATATCCTGTAATTTTCTGCTGTCTTTTTCTCTTTTAGTTATTGCACCTTGTTTTCCTTAATCTTTTCAAATCTTCCTACTACTCAGGAGTTCTGTTCTCGTTAATTGGTTTCTTCTCTACTTCAATTTGACCATTGTTAATTTCTTTTCTTCATGTAAGTAACTTTATGTTTCTTGATTCGAAATTTTCTTTTTATGGCTGTGGGTCTATCGATGTAGTGAAAAGATTGTGATTCTCAGGTTATGCATGAATAAAAAGGCTCTTTTTTACACTGTAATTATTAATAGGTAATTTCTTCATATGTTAATCTTTTCTTTCTTTCGTTTCTTTTTGCTCAGATCTTCAATATGTCTCCAAGGAAATCTGATACTACCAGCAACCAGGGTGGAAACAGGAGATCAAGTAGGACTTCTTCATCTCAATATGCTGTTTCTCGTCGAGATTCATCTATTGCTACTCCTTCTCCTGCTGTACCTCGCACCGTACGGGATTCTTCTCCAGATATTCCTAATGTTGCCCCCAAAAGTAAACGGTCAATGTCATCTTATAGCTATCGATCCATGGATATTGAAGAATTTAAAAGAAGACATAACCTTCAAGGGTTTAAGGTTTCTTTTGCGGATAGTGCTTCCGATATGATGACCTATGATTCGATGAGAAAATTTCAATATACCCATCATAGATTATTAATTTCTGTTGGTGCCTTGGAAGCTGGTCTTCATCTTCCTCTGTATGAAAAAAATAACCCTTTCCAATTCACAGTTTTTGCTACTCGCAGCAGGGCTCCACATACTCAACTTCGTTCCATCACACAGTATAATGGTAATTGGTGGTGGATTCTCGATGAATGTACCCTTCGCAGTGAGGGTCGTACCCGTCTTACTTGCTATGTTCCCGATCCCTCAGAACGTGTTAATTATACGCCTAAGAATTTCCAGAATACTTATGGTGATGGTATTACTGTTAAAATTTTTGTTAAATGGAGTGTTAGTCCTGTTCGCAAATGCTCCCAAGGGTTTCTCTTCTTCGAGAAGTTGATGACCCCAGAATCAAGGTAGCTCCATACACTAATGCTGATTTTCCTTCGAATGAGAGAATTCGTCGAGAACATGATTATAAGTGGTATCGCACTCCTATTCTGATCGAGGGACCTTGGGTATATGGTGATCTCCCTACTAGTGAAATTCAACATCTTCGCAATTGTTTCCCGAACTATTGCCCCTGGAGATTGAACTTTGATGATTATAAATTTGACTTCAAGGTTCGGAATTCTTAGTTGATACCATTTCTTTTAGTTATAGTGTATCGATCTTTAATGCCTTCTTTAAATGTTTTTATTTATTTATTTATTTATTTTTATTTTTTTTTTGATTTCAGGTCGATCCTTCTTTGGACATCGGAATCCCTCTTCCTCCACCTGATCGTGGTATTAAAATCGTCGAGAATAGACAGATCGTCGAGAATGAACAAACGATCGAACCCGTAGTTGATGGTAGAGGAAAGCGAAAATTAATTCTCGCAGCAGAGAAGAAGCAAAAGAAGCCCAGAACTCTTGAACTCTCAACCGAGGTTATAGGAGAGATGGTTTCCAGTTCGAATAAGGGAGAAAGAAGCTCGATGGTTGCTCTTCCATTGGATCAGTTTGATCCTATCGATGTTATTTCAGTTTCCTCGATGCCAGCAGAAATTGTGGTATCGGAACGATCCAATCCTATGGTTGCACCTCCTTCTGGTACTTCATCCAATTTTTATAACGTTGTTTCTCCACTTCCTTTTGATTTCGTGCTTGATTCCCCTGTACCTGATAATGGTGCATTGGAAACTTTTTCTGGCCTTCCTCAAGAAGAGGGAGATGATATTGTTATTGATGATCTTATTGATGTAGTGAATGAAGTATCTCATTCTGAAGAAAAGAATACATCGGAGAAAGATAATGCCGAGATACTTCCAATTGGTGGTGTGGGAAATATGAATGTTGAGGCTGATACCGCCATTGTTGAAGAAGCTAACATTATTGATCGTACTGAGGATGAAAACCCTCCTTCCAGTTCGATCCCTTCTTCCAGTTCGATCCCACCTGAAGTCGAAGGGACTTCTGAAGTAATTCTCGAATCGATCGCTCCTTCCGAAATTTTGGTTCGATCTTCTTCTGTTGCTGTTAAGGTCGATACTTCATTTCCAAGTGTCGATCCTTCTACTCTGAAGTCTATTTCCGATCGAATCTCCAGTGAAGGTCTTAATTTGGTTGGTGATGAAGAAGAAGCATATAAATGGTTTCTTTCTCAAGGGCTTTGGAATGTTTCATCTAATCCTGATGTTATCAAATCTGATTCTGGCTTTATGTCTCGATTCAAGGATTCACTTAGTGCGATTCCTATGAACGAAACTTTGGATGCATGGTCCAAGAGTGATGTTTTTGAGCAGAGATTTCCTGTAAAGCCTCCTCCAACCTTTAATGAAGTTTTGACTCTTTCCGATAGTTCGTTATATTCACTTCCACAACAAGCTTTAGCCCAACTCCAATATAGTAACGATTGTCTGTTTAGTGGTTATAAATTTTATAAGGCTCGTGCTACCATGATGGGATTGATATTTAGGAAAGAATCAGTGGAGATGAAGGAAAAGAATGTATCCTTACAACAGGTGAATGATGATTTACAACAGCAAAATGATCTTCTTCAACAACAACTTCAACAACTTCAACAGCTTCAACATCAACATAATGATCAATATCAGCAGCAACAGGATCGTCTCCGAACTATTGAAGATCACAATCAAAATCTTCAGAATCAAAATCAAGGTTTATTTTTCATTCCTTTTCAATTTCTATTTTATCTACTTGATTTATATGAAACATTTAAATTTTATACTAGGTCCAGTGGAAAATATGGAGACATTATTTAGGATCGAACGTAGAATGGTACAATTGAATAACCATGCAAGGGAAGTTTTCAAAGAGATGAATGTGGTTAGAGATAAACTGACTCAACTGAACGATAGTTCTGATTTAGCCACTTGGAGGCGTAATAAATCAGAATCAAAATATCGAGAAGTTGTAAAATTGCTAACTCATAAAGAATTAGAGTTTAAATCTGTTGTCAGAGGTACATTTTTGGTTTATCTGATTTTATAGCTCTTGATATTATAAAATTTGTCTGATGTTTTCTTGTATTTTCAGAACTGGAGACAAAGTTAAATGAGGCTAAGAATCGTGCAACACAAGCAGAAACTGAGCTTAATTCAGCAAAAGATTCAGTGGAAAAGATTACTCAAGAGTTAAAGACTTCTGAATATAATGTGACTCTTAGCGCCACAAAAATTGAGAGTTTACATGCTCGACTATCTACTGAACTTTCTAAAATTATTGCTCGTGATCGAGAGATTGATTCATTAACTGCACAATTAAGTGAAGAGAAAAATCAAAAATCACATCTTAGTACTCAAGTAGCAATAGATCAGCAAAAGATCGAAGAGCTTCACAAAGAAATCAACTTTGGGCGTGATTTTGTGCAATGGGTCAGGCAAGAGGCTAAAGCGAAGATTGCGATATCCTTCAATACTGCTTTAGATCGTGCAAAATCCGATCCTTCAGTGCTTAATAAGCGCGCTCCTGTGCCTGCAGTTCCTCCTCCACCATCTCGATCCGGTCTTCCTGATAT
The DNA here is from genome assembly GCA_023531435.1 of Papaver californicum. Lineage (NCBI taxonomy): Eukaryota > Viridiplantae > Streptophyta > Magnoliopsida > Ranunculales > Papaveraceae > Papaver > Papaver californicum. The sequence continues at coordinate 13,380 of JAJJMC010017151.1, forward strand.
TTGATTATATTCCTTGTAATTTGATTTTCTGTTAACTCCTCCATCTTGTACTTTGTGTGTTTTTTCAAAGATTTTCTTTTGTAACTTTTAGACTTGCCTTTTATGTTGTTCCCTGCACAAGAAAATATGATTAAGTAATCTTTTTGGCTATCATATGATTTTCTAAGTCCCATGAATTGAAGTACTTTTTACCTCAAATCATGTTGTTCGAGATCCCACACATACGAAACAAACCCGGGCCAGGGGTAAGATACAGGGTTGGTCCCGAACTGTACTCTGAAAATTGATAAACCAATAATTAGGAACCCCTTCTTGATAAGAATTTCATTGTTAATAAAATTCTCCAAGGATAATGTTCACCTTTTGTGTATGATTATGTCGTCAATCGCAACGATATCCAGAATATGATGTTTCTGGATTGATTTTGAGCGCTCAGAGTATACGAAATTCCGAGATTAATGGAATTTTGATTATCATGGTAATCTCCAAGATATGATATTCCTGGATTCAAAGTATATGACATCCCGGGATTAATGGAATTATAAAATTCTCCATGGTACGATGTTCCTGAAGTGATTATAAAAGAAATTAATGAATTAATTGTTTATGTACCTGCTTTTTGCGGTATTATTCATAGATAGTAAAGCTTTAAATATTGCGCATTCCACGGATGCTTTAAAAGTTCTCCTTGCAAATTCTGAAGATAGTACGACCCTTGTCCTGCCGGTGCTTGAATCACATATGGTCCATCCCATGTTGGTGCGAATTTTCCTGCTCTTTTGTCCCTTTGATGTTCTGTTATTTGTCGGAGGACATATTGACCTTGGACAAAATTTCGGGATTTTACACGCTTATGGTATTCTCGAGCTAATCCCCTTTGATAATTCTCCATTTTTTGGAGTGCCACTTCTCTTTTTTCTTCCAAGTCATCCAATTTTTGTAACATGAGATCTGAATTTAGGTTTTTCTCCCATGCTTCTGTTCTGGTTGTAGGCAAAATAACCTCTGTTGGTATTACTGCTTCTGTTCCATAAGCAAGAAGATATGGTGATTCTCCAGTTGAAGCTTTTCTCGTGGTTCTATATGCCCATAATGTATTATGTAATTGTTCGCACCACCTATTATAATATCCATCCAATGTTTTCTTCAGATTTGTTGCAATTGTTTTATTTGTGGATTCTGCTTGCCCATTACTTTGTGGGTAAAAAGGTGTAGATTTATGTTTTTGAATATTATATGTTTCAAATAACATATCGATATTCTTCCCCTGGAGTTGTTTTCCATTATCAGAAACTATCGCTGCTGGAATCCCAAACCTACAGATGATATTCTCGAATAAAAATGTAAAAACATCAGTGTCTCTGATTCGCGCTAGTGCTTTTGCTTCTACCCACTTGGTGAAATAATCGGTGGCCACAATTAAGTATTTTCTTTTCTTTGTGCCTTCAGCTAATGGTCCAACTATATCGACTCCCCATTTTGCGAATGGCCATGGGCTAAGTATTGAATTTAATTCCGTAGCTGGTGCTTTGATTTTCTTACCAAATCGCTGACATTCTTCGCACCTTCGAACCATTTCTTCCGAATCTTTCAACATGGAAATCCAATAATAACCCTGCATTTTGGCTTTTAATGCTAGCGATCGTCTTCCGCTATGGTTTCCTGCATCTCCGTAATGTATTTCTTTGAGAATTCGTAATCCTTCTTTCCGTGATAAACATCGAAATAATGGTCCAAGAAAAGAGTGTCGATAAAGAATTCCATCTCTAAGTTGGTAGCTGTTTGATTTAAGTTGAATTTTCCTTGCTTCTTTAGAATCTGTTGGTAATTCTTTAGTTTGTAAATATTGATGTATCGGGACTCTCCAATCTGGCTCACTTGGTTGATCATTTTCTTGTTGCGATGGAGATGTGGCATTTTGTATGGCTGAGTCATCGATACCGTCTTCCTCTATGTTATTTAATGTTTGTGCTCTTATGGATGGCTCATATATTCTCCCGATTTTTAGTGCTTTAGTATTTGGATCATTTACCATGGATGAGATATATGCCAGTGCGTCCGCATGTCGATTCTTTTCACGAGACAGATGTCGAAAAATAATATTTGGAATACAAACTGTTAAACTTTGTACAAGATTTTTGTATCGTTCCAAGTCCTCATCGACCGTTTGATATTTTAACTCGATCTGTCTAATCACCAGCTGCGAGTCACTGGTGAGTCTTACATCACTTATTCCTAATTCAATAATGAGTTTGAGAGCATGGACCACTGCTTCATATTCTACTATGTTATTCGTATGTTCTTCGAACTCAAGTCGAAATGAGTGTACCATATGTTCTCCCTTTGGCGCTGTAATCACGATACCTATTCCTGCTCCTTCTTTGTTTCGCGACCCATCAACAAAAACCTCCCATCGTTGTGAACTATTTGAATCTAGTATCTCTACTGGTTCTTCTTCTTCACACCCCGGTTTTCCTTGAATTTCATACTCTTCCTCGATTGGAAAATCTGCCAAAAAATCAGCTAGAACTTGGGATTTCTGCGCAGTTTGTACCTCATAAACAATGTTGTATTGTTCTAGCTGAGCGTTCCATTTTGCTATTCTTCCTACCTTCCCTGTATTCTTTAAAACTGATTCCAATGGAGCTTTGGTTAAAATACGAACATAATGAGTGAGAAAATAAGTGCGTAACTTCTGAGTAGCAAATACCACTGACAAAATTAATTGTTCAATCTTTGTATAATTTCTTTCTGCTGAATTCAAAGTCTTGCTGATGTAGTATACAGGTTTCTCGATTTTCTCATTCGTTCGCACCATTACTCCACTAATGGCATTTTCTATTGCTGCTATGTACAAAGTTAACATTTCTTCTGGTTCTGGTTTTTGTAATGCTGGTAAGGTGGCAAGATGTAGTTTTATACTTTGAAATGCTTGCTCACAACGATCGTTCCATTCAAATTTATTTTTCTTCTTAAGTACATCAAAAAAGGGTTTACATCGTTCTGATGACCTTGCAATAAATCTACTTAGTGCAGCCAAACACCCATTTAACTTCTGTACACTCTTTATACAGTTTGGTGATGGCATATCCGTTATTGCTTGTATTTTTGCTGGATCAACTTGAATTCCATCTTTTGTAACCAGGTATCCTAAAAATCTCCCTGATGTAACACCAAAAATACACTTTTCTGGATTTATTTTCATCTTATACTTTCGTAGTGCACCAAAAATTTCACTCAGGTTTCGCAAATGATCACCAGATAACTTGCTTTTCACTAACATGTCATCCACATAAACTTCCAAAGTTTTTCCGAACCATGGTTTGAATATTGCGTCCACTAAACGTTGATATGTTGCTCCTGCATTTCGTAACCCAAATGGCATTCTGGTGTAACAATACAATCCTCGTGGAGTGAAGAACGATGTATGTTCCTGATCCGCTTCTGCTAACGCTATCTGATTGTATCCAGATTGTCCATCCATGAATGATAACATCTCATGTCCTTCAACAGCATCTACTAGTTGGTCGATGTTTGGGAGCGGGTAACTATCTTTTGGACATGCCTTATTTAGATTGGTGAAATCTATACAAATTCTTACTCCACCGTTCTTCTTCGGGACAATTACCATATTAGAAATCCATGTAGGGTATCGTACCTCTCGAATGAATCCTGCACCTAAAAGTTTTGCTAATTCTTTTTCCACTTGTTCATGATATTCTGGTGCGACTTTTCGTATCCGTTGGCGAAAAGGAATTGTATCAGGATGTATGTTTAATTCATGCTGGACGATGCTGGGATCAATCCCCGGCATGTCTTCTATTCTCCAAGCGAACACATCTATATATTCACAAAGCAATTTGACTATCTGTTGTTCCATATCTGATTTTATTAATGTCCCAATTCGCACTTGCTTGGGGCATTCTGCGGTGCCGATGTTTATAATTTTTGTTTGCTCTACTGGGGTGAAAACTGGTTTTGGAATCCCAATTGGAGTTGGGGTTCCCTTTAATTGCTACATCGCCCCTTTTTGCGGCTGATTTTCCAAATTTTCTTGATTTTTGCTATTCTCTCCTTTTTCACTTTCTATTTTACTTTTTGCATTTTTTTCTAGGTATTGATTTATTTCCTCTTCCTTTGCTTTAATTCTTGATTCTTTTTTCGTTTTACATTGTAAATGCTCCCGTTCTTCATTTATTCTTGTCTCCGCCATTATACAAAGTTTAGCATCTTCTTGATCACCCTTTATCTCCATCTCTCCTCGTGGTGTTGGAAATCGTAGATACTGATGATAAGTTGATACTACACCCTTTAATTGATGAACCCATCGTCTTCCAATTATAACATTGTACGGGGATGGTGCATCCACAACACTAAATCTTGTCAGAATGTTGATCGGTCCGGCCGATACTTCAAGATCAATTTCTCCCTTTGGCTTGGACGATATTCCATTAAATCCATAAATGACAAATCGTGAAGTGATGAGTTGATCTTGTTTAAAACCCATTTTACAAAATGTATGGTAGAACATCACATTCAATGAACTGCCCCCATCCAAGAGTATTTTCTTGACATTCCAACCAGATATCAATAATGTCAACACGAGAGGGTCATTATGCATTTCAATTTCTTGATTTACTTCTTGTGCAGAAAATGTTAATGGATGTGCCATCCAATCCTCCCATAATTCTACTTGCCTTCCTTGAACTCTAAAGGCCTCGTGGTTCCGAATTCTCTTGCACAACTTCTTGTTGATTGCTATATTCAAATCTGTATCACACTTTTCCACACATGAAATCATATTAATTGTCTGTTTGTTATATGGAATATGTATTGCTTTGCCTTCATCATATTTTTCTGATGGTTCAATTTTTTGAACAAATTCCTTCAATTTTCCAGCATCGACCATTCTTTGTACCAATGTTATAAAATTTCTACAGTTGTCTGTTGTATGTCCTTTGTAGTTATGGTATTCACAATAGTCTTTGGAGTGTTGTGTATGTTCCGGTTGATTTCCCTTTGTTATTGGCCATTGAAAACCTGGTCGATTCTTCAAAATGTTGAATAACCTGAAATATGAAACATTAAGCTTGGTAAAAGTTCTTTCTCGAAATTGTTGAGCAAAATTTTTTCCATTCCCTTGTCGAGGATGTTTTGATTCTTTTGATTCAACTTTTGGAGGATATTTCCTTTTCTGTTCTGGTAATTCTTCAACTGAATTTGTTCTCCTTGTATTTCCTTGATTTTCAGAATTAATTCTCGATCCTTGATCCTGTATATCTTGGAGTCTTGCACATGTTTCTATTATTTCTCTCAATTTGCCTTCAGTTTTTGGATTATTTCGATGGATTTCAACGAAGAGCTGACTCTTCCGATCTACAATCCCCCATTTGTAATGGTTTATAGCTGTCATAGGGTCTAAATCACCTATTGCTTGACATATTGAATGCCATCTAGTTGTATATAATCGGATCGATTCTTCTGGCCATGACATTAAAGAATAAAGTCTGTCCTCCCCTGAATCAATTGGTCTGTTATACATGTATGCCTCTAAAAATTTTCTGGCCAGTTGTGCATAATTATTGATAGAATTTTCCGGTAATCTGTCGTACCATAATAATGCTGTCCCTGTTAAACTTGACGGAAAACATCTACACATGATCGCTTCATGACCGTCCCATCGCGTCATTACTCGGTTATAATACTTTAAGTGCGATGTTGGATCCTTGGTTCCATCGTAACATTCGAACGCTGGAATATTATATTCTCTTGGTAATGATACGCGCGTTAAATGTTGCGCTAACGGTGTTCGCTTTGCTTCTTTCAATACCTCTTCTATCCTTCCCCCCTCTTTATTTTTTAATCCTTTAATTTCCTCCTTCATTTGTTCCATCGCTTCCAAACATGTTTCCCATTGGGTTCGTTGAAAGTCATTTTCCTGTTGTCTTCTGACCCGAGATGTCGATCCTGCTAACACTATTCTTTGATCTGGATTCCGCTGTTCATTTCTTGATATTTGTCTACTCGACATCGGCTCCTGATTTCGTACTCCAGTCACAGTTGGTCTTTGTTCTCGCTGAATTACATCTTTTAAAACTTGATTTTCGGTTGCTAGTAACTCAATTTGATGGTTGCTTGCTCTTTGTTCCTTTCTTATTTCCTTTATTTCTTCTAATAGGTCCTGTATTTGTCATGTCTTTCTTCGAGAACTCTCATGATCTGAAGAGAAATTCTGAACCACAGTATTTGATATCAATTCTTGACTTGGGGTATGATTTCCCTCAATACTTTGTTGTTGTCCTGAATCACTCCCTTCTTCTAGTCTATTTTCCAAGCCTTCATTACTATTTTGTTTCCCAGAATTCGCGTCTTGAGACATATTTTCTAGAATTTGCTGCTTCTTCACTATCTTGTGCCTTCTCGATCGTTTTCCTTCCTCGATATCTAAAAATTTCTCAGAAAATTAGTCAAATGAACTCTTATCTATCAAATCATAAGAGATTCTAATTATTATTTTAACTGTAAATTTTCCCTATCACATATCCAGCTTTTCCTTCTTCAAAAAATTTTTGTTTCATATTTTTATCTATTTTGTTCCTCACAAGGTATTTTTCATGTTAATAAAACATACTTATGTAAATAAGCCTTACTTTTCACATCTTGTAAAATTAAATTTTCCCATCTTTTCTTACAAAAGAAAAAAAAATTTCTTCCCTGGATGATTCATTTTTTTTTTTTTATTAAATCCCTTTTTTATTTATCAGGTAGGATAAATCCTTTTTTCACCCCCTCCTTCTAGCGCCAAATTGTTTAAGCCAAAAATTCCTTTTGCTAAACAACCAATCAAACTCTTGGATACAAGTTAAATAAATGTAAACGAATAACAAAGAAACATCCTTTTAAGTAATAAAGAATCATCCTTTTCATAAATTGTTTAAGCTCAATACAATAGATCATCTAGGTTTTGCAATTTCTGGGTTTATAATCTTTACACTTTTCCATTCAATACAGAAATTCAAACATTATACAATTACTTCTCATAGGTTTGTACCTAAAAATTTCTTCTCTTCCCTTTCTCAGGTTTTTCTTTCTA
>JAJJMC010017154.1:0-14430 GCA_023531435.1 Papaver californicum
ATTGTTTGAGGTAATTCTGATCTCAAAGTTTAAGTTTTTTTATCTTTGTTTTATTATTTGTGAACAATGGTTGATACGGGTTGACCATAGGATTCGTTGGAAACAACAAAATCAACATCTAAAGATAAAAAAACGAAAGAAGAAATATTTCAATCTCATAGATCACATCTCAAGGTTGAAAAGTTCACCGGAACCAATAATTTTGGTTTATTGAGAACATAAGTAATGGATGCTCTTGTTCATCTTGACCTAGGTGAAGCTCTAGAAGGTCGGCCAAAGGAGATGACTGACAAACAGTGGAAAAAGTTGAATAAATTATGTCTTGTTTCTATTCGTGGGTTCTTAGCAACAACGGTAAGAGTTAAGTATCAACACGAAACTTCAGCTAAGGAGCTTTGGGAAAAGCTATAAAAGGAATACTTAGTGAAGAACGTGGAAAATAGAATACATCTTAAGAGATATTTGTATCACTATAACATGAACAAGAGTGCAACTCTAACTAAGCACCTAGATTCGTTTAATAAATTTCTTGCTGACTTGATTAACTATGATGAGATTGTTAAAGACGAGGAGAAGGCATTGTGTCTGGTGAATTCTCTTCCTGATAGTTATGGTCCCGTGGTTAAAGCATTAATACACGACAAGGCGAAGCTGACATACGAAGAGGTAACTACAACATTGCATGGTGAAGATTTCAGGAAGATGAATCGTGAAAAACTTATAAACGAAGATGACGGAGATGCGCTTGTTGCAAGAGGTCATTCGACAGATATGAAGAAGAAGTTTGGTGATCGTGGCAAAGGTAGAGTGCGTTCAAAGTCAAGAACGCGTATGCATAAAGATGAATGTGCATGGTATCATAACTTTGACCATTGGTCTAAGGGTTGTACCATGTGTAAAGAAAGATATAACAACAACACCAAGGTGAACATTACGAAGGCAAGTGAAGATTCAGATGAAGCCGCAGATTTCTCACTGACTGTAACACCATCAGCTTGTATCATAACTGACGGTACATGGGTACTAGATTCTGGTGCTACTTATCATATATGTCCTCATCGGGTCTGGTTCTCAAACTTCGAGAAGTTTGATAGAGAAGTACGTATTTGGAATAATCATACCTATACGATAGTTGGGATTGGTAGTGTTCGAATCAAGATACATGATGGTATGGTCAGATAACCGAAGGAAGTAAGGTATGTACCTGCTGTGAAGAAGAACCTGATTTCATTCGGAACTTTGGAAGCTAAGGGATACAAGCTAGTAGCATAGAACGTCGTTCTAAAGGTAATCTTTGGAGCTATGGTAATCATGAAGGGAACACGACATCATAACTTGTAATACCTAATTGGAAGTACGATAACTGGAGATGTGTCTATTTCTGAACACATCGAGACTGGATCTATGGAGACCACAAAGTTATGGCATATGCGGCTTGCACATCTAGGTGATAAGTCGTTTAATTCTTTAATTCGACAAGATTTATTTAAAAGTGTTATTGCCTGCAAATTAGCATTTTGTGAACATTGTGTGAAGGGCAGGAAAACAAGGACAAGCTTTGGTACAATAATCCACAACACTAGAGGAGTTCTTGACTATATTCACTCAGATGTTTGGGGTCCCTCCAAGAATGCATCATCGATAGGGAAACATTGGTTTGTGTCGTTTATTGATGAATATTCTAAGCGTGTATGAGTGTACACCATGAGGCATAAAAGTGATTTTCTAGTCTTTGTGAGGTGGAAAAAGGCAATTAAGACTCAAACTGGCAGAAAGATCAAGATACTATGTTCGTACAATGGTGGTGAGTACAAAAGTGATCCATTCTTGCAAGTATGTCAGGATGAGGGATACAAAGGCACTTCACAGTTAAGAAGACACAAAACAAAATGGGGTAGCTAAACGCATGAATCGTACTTTACTTGAGAAGGTACGATGTATATTATCTAATGCTAGATTAGGTAAAGCCTTTTGGGATGAGGCAGTTACATATACGTGCTTCCTCATTAATAGGTTGCCATCATCTGAGTTAGAAGGTAAGACTTCAATGGAGAAGTGGTATGGTAAGCCAGTTTATGACTATGACTCAATTCTTCAGTTATCCTACTTGGTATCATGTAAATTAAAACAAGCTTGATAATCATGTGGTTAAAGGAATCTTTATGGGTATGAAGAAAGGAGTGAAAGGATTCAAAATTTGGAATCTAGTAGAAAAGAATATAGTCATGAGTAGAGATGTTACATTTGATGAGGCGTCTATGGTGAAGTATTGGGTTTATTGATAGGAGTGTAATTTATACATATTAACCGCCTAATTTATATTTGCTAGCATTTATAATTGTACCAATTTTACCATTTTATTGTGTTAATAGGTGATTCACATAAAACTCGAGTTACAAACTAAATACAGTCAAAAGGGGATAAAATGGAAACGTGGCCAGAGAAATGAAGATTAAGAAATTGAAGTTTCGGTGGGGCTTTGCTTTTGTTGGTACTGAATGAAGGTTGGGACGTGGACATACAAAAGGGGTCAGACTTCCTTATAATGTAATACATCATTAGGTTGGTGTAGGGAGTTCGGTCAGCTGGTTGTCACTAGTGGTATTGATTGAGGTTTGTTTTGGTTTCTTATTGAAGTTAGAAAAGTCAGAGATAGAGAGTAGGGATGGATGTGGCAGTTGGACTGATGGCTTAGAAAAAAGGGTTATAAGAGAACGTGAAAGAAAAAGAAAAGGATGTTGGTTGGACCGAGAAAAGGCTACGCTGACGTTGGCTATGTAAGACTTGGGTTTGTTTCTCAAAGTGAATAAAAGAAACTGAAAGGAGGAGAGATAAAAAAGGAGAGGAGAGGGGACAGTGAGGCATCGGGGACAAAGGATGATTTTACTTAGGTTTTTGGGGTTGGAGGCATGAGAAGTAGAGTCTGATAAAGGAAGAGAGATGATTGAAATGGAGAGAGAGTACGGTTAGGGGAATACCTAGAGAGTAGGTGGAAGAGAAAGGACAAGGGAGAAAGACTTGACCGGATTGAGAGAGAGGCATAGGCAGTTCTTTAGGGAGAAATGGAAGTGTGATTGACGTCTGGGTTGGGGGCTCTAGGTGGAGGCTGGGTTTGGTGATAGAGAGAAAGGGGATAAATTATGGTAGTTATCAGTATGCTCTGGGAGTTTGGATTAGTTTTGGTTGGCGGCTGGGTTTTGGGAAGTGGAACGGAGAGAAGTGATTGTAGGTGGCAGACAGTTCTGGTGGAGTTTTGGTTGACTGGAGAGAAGGAGATGGTGGTTCTTCTAAAGGTGGGAGAAAATGAAAGGGATCAATCTCCAATAACACAGTGAAATCTCTATATCTTTCTCTTAATTTATTTTTAAAGGATTTTGAGAAATTCACAGTCATGTCTTGCTAATTGATTTGTGTAACTAGGTTTATATTGAAACCACTAAAAGTTTTAGATCAATTAAATCAAATTATTTGATATAGACTATTATGATTTTGAAGAAATTAACTCCTGATTTTGATTTATTGATTTAATGATAACATTAGTTGTTGCTTCACCGGTTCTTTACAATACAGTAACCTTTGCGCATAATTAATAGGATTGGAAATATATTTGTCTACTTACTTGATATTTCATGCTTGGGTTAAATCCTTTGATGGGGTATGCTGAGAATAGCCAGGTATTATTCGTGAACCTATAATTAGTTTCATATAATTTTCTCTAACGCAATTTGATGGTGTATGTTGAGACTTAAAGTTTTTGATGCGTCATGCTTAGGGCGTCCCAGTAATATTTACGACTCTAATACATATAATAGGTGATGTCGATAGAACGAACAATAGATAGATATTCAGGAGTTATGTTTCACTTCAGTAATTAAATAGAAATAGTGGTGGATACTAAAAATCCTAGTTACCGACTCTCTCTGTTTTATTGTTTTATTAGTTTAGTTTTTTTTATTATTTCATTCATATTTCTGAAAAATCCAAAAGATATTATTTATGATTATTTTAATTGAGATATTGATTGCACTATTTGCCTGCTCCCTGTGGGTTCGACCCGTATTTGTCGTTGTCTACTAGTAGACACCGTGCGCTTGCGGTTATTATATAGGTTTCTCAGAATCCTATCAATTTTTGGCGCCACTGCCGGGGAGTGGTTGTGAAATATTGTAATTCGTATTTTTTATTTTCTAATCATAGATTAGGTTTTTATTTTTTATTTTTTTATTTTGTACAATTTTTTTTATTTTTTTAGGATTTTTAGTTCTTTTTGACTAATTTTGTGTCTTAGAATTTTATTTCAGGTACCTTTGGGGTTGGTCCTGGTCGTCTAGCTCAACAAAATTCGTCTGCTGCAAAATATTCACGGGTTTCTTGCTTGTGAGTTATATGTTGAACGATTTGGACATGTTGGACGCTCATTACCCTAACTTGTGAATGTTGATACGAGGTACTAGTACTACTTTTCGAAGTGGGAAAATACTTAGTTAAGTTCTTTGACTTCCGTTCTAGTTATAAGGGTAGGAGTAATTATTTATTTTTATTTTCTTTTCTTTTGTATATATGGAGACTGTTTGCATGATTGATTATCTAGTTGAGAACACTTTTAGCACCACCGGTGTTAATGATCTGTTAGAGGCCTGCTTGGCCCATTTTGGAGCCTACTACGATGAGGATAGTCATTTTGAAAAAATTAATGTGTTGTTATATTTTCAACTAGTTTTGGATTATGAAAAATGGCAACGTAAATATGGTGATGATGATTATTATGATGATCTAGTACAAGGTCACAAACCCAGTGGAGAAGTTAATATACCTAGAATTGTTAGCACAACTCTTCAGAAGATTCTTAATTTTGGATTAAAAATGCGTGCTTCTCCAGTATTACTAGATTACTTTGCATCTCGTGACATCTATGAATCTGTGCATGTTTCTCATGTAGTTTCAGTTCCCATTCCTATCTAGCGAACCCTTTGACTCGGTTTTTTTTGTTCACAATGATATATCCTTTGCAAAAACCAGGTTTGGGGGTAGCTCTTTTCTTTTGATAGTCTCATCATCTTTATGTTGGTACTGCGAGAATGTGAGGATGTCACTGGTTGTAAATATTGTATTTTGGGTTGATCCCCAAATTTTCAGGTTGTTAGTCTATGGGGATCCTTTCTGTACATATCTAGTAGGTATATTCTTGTTTTCTTATTTTTATTTCCTTTTTAATATTTTTGTTTATTTTATATTTATTTTTGGTGTTCTTTGTTATTACTATTGTTTGATGTGTGTTACAGAGAATACTGCTTTTCTTGTGTCAATCAGGTGAGATGTTCAAATCCTTTCTCTTTGATTTATATTTTTCTCTCTTATTTATATTTATTGCATACCATTCTAAGTTGCACGGTTTGAAACATTGAGGACATTGTTAAATTTAGGTTTGGGGGGTAGAGTTTCAGAAAATTGATGTCAAGAAGAAACTCCAAAATTTAGAAACTTCTGAAATATTAAGGATGACACTAACCATTCTAGGTAGATGGAAACATAGCTCTTATCTTTAAGAATTGGTGGACCCAGCTAAATGGTCTATTCATATCTGGATGCACTTAGGTGTTAGAAATAACATGATAATCATTGAACAATCATATCTCAGAATCATCATAACCATATCACTTTCTGTTTTTATTTTTGTAATTTTATGTTTCTCTAAGTGATTTGGTGGGGCCTTAGTATTTCCATTAGTTCGTAGCTCGGATGCATTAGAATTTTAATTTTGTAAAAAATAAATAAATAAATGACACTTTGACAGCAATATGTGTGTGTTCTCCCTGTCTTCGTCGCCTAAGCAAGCGTGGAATGCAGGATCCATGGGAACTATCATGTAATATGCTGAAAAGGAGCATGTGCTTAGATTCAAAAGATCTAATCATGTAGTCGTTAAAAAAAAAACAAAAGAAAACAAAAAAATAAAATAAAAATAAATTATGTATATAAATAATAATATAAAAATAGGAGCATCTGATCCAGACTTTATACTAATATTTTGGGAAACACCGTTCACCTTAGTCAACATATGCACCATTCATCACCTCTGTATCCATCTTCTAATCTATCCTTGTGTTTGAATTTGATTGATTCCGAGCAATGTGAAGTTGACAATTTTATCCAGTTTTGGATGTTCAATGATTATTTGAGTAGAGTTTTGCATTATTATATGAATTTTAGTACGCTGAGTGCAAACTCGTGTACAACAATTGGATTCATACAGAGTAATGATTCATATAGCCGAAGAATTTAGTATGCCAACTAAATAGCTTGTTTAGTGTCTATCCTCAATCGTTAACAGGTAGAAGAAATTTGGAGTAAAAGTTTCTGTGGGTATATCACTTGTAAACCCTCACGAGACAAAACTCGTCCGCTAATGCCACTTAGGGGTTTAAAGGCTTATTACATATGCTAAATGTAGTCGCAATTCCTGCGAAAGTGAGTTAGGATTTTATTTTATTTTTAGATTAGTTTTGCTCGAGGACTTGCAAAATATAGGTTTTTGGGGTATTTGATAGGAGCGTAATATATACATATTAACCGCCTAATTTATATTTGCTAGTATTTATAATTGTACCAATTTTACCATTTTATTGTGTTAATAGGTGATTCACATAAAACCCGAGTTACAAGCTAAATATAGATAAAAGGGGCTAAAATGGAAACGTGGCCAGAGAAATGATGATTGAGAAATTGAAGTTTCGGTAGGGCGTTGCTTTTGGTTGTACTGACTGAAGGTTGGTACGTGGACATACAAAAAGGGGTCAGACTTCTTTATAATGGAATACATCATTAGGTTGGCGTAGGGAGTTCGGTCAGCTGGTTTTCATTGGTGGCATTGATTGAGGTTTGTTTTTATTTATGATAGAAGTTAGAAAAGTTAGAGATAGAGAGTAGGGATATATGTGGAAGTTGGACTGATGGCTTAGAAAAGTGGGTTATGAGAGCACGTGAAATAAAAAGAAAAGGTTGTTGGTTGGACCGAGAAAAGGATAGACTGACATTGGTTAGGTAGGACATGGGTTCGTTTCTCAAAGTGAATAAAAGAAAGTGAAATACGGATAGTTCAAAAAAAAAGGAGATGGGACAGTAAGAAAGGGAGTCATAGGATTATTTTATTTTAGGTTTTTAGGGTTGGAGCCGTGAGAAGTAGAGTCTGATTAAAGGAGAGAGAGTATTGAAAGGGAGAGAGAGTACGGTTAGGGGAATACCTAGAGAGTAGGTGGAAGAGAAAAGACAGGGGAGAGAGACTTGACCGGATTGAGAGAGAGGCATAGGAAGTTCTATAGGGAGAAAGGGAAGTGTGATTGACGTCTGGGTTGGGGGATCGAGGTGGAGGCTGGGTTTGGTGATAAAGGGAAGGGGATAAAGTCTGGTAGTTGTTAGTCTGCTCTGGGAGTTTGGATTAGTTCTGGTTGGCGGTTGGGTTTTGGGAAGTGGAATGAAGGAAGTGATTGTAGGTGGCAGACAGTTTCTGGTGGAGTTTTGGTTGACTGGAGAGAAGGGGGTGGTAGTTCTTCTGACGGTGGGAGAAAGTGGAAGGGATCAATCTCCAATAACACAGTGAAATCTCTATATTTTTCTCTTAATTTATTTTTAATGGATTTTAAGAAATTCACATCCATGTCTTGCTAATTGATTTATGTAACTGGGGTTTATGTTGAAACAACTAAAAGTTTTAGATCAATTAAATCAAATTATTTGATACAGACTATTATGATTTGAATAAATTAACTCCTGATTTTGATTTATTGATTTAATGATAACATTAGTTGTTGCTTCACCGGTTCTGTAAAATACAGTAACCTTTGCGCATAATTAATAGGATTGTAAATATAATTGTCTACTATTTTGATATTTCATGCTTGGGTTAAATCCTTAGATGGGGTATGCTTAGAATATCCAGGTATTATTCGTGAACCTATAGTTAGCTTCGTATAATTTTTTCGCTAACGCAATTTGATGGTGTATGTTGAGACTTAGAGTTTTTGATGCGTCATGCTTAGGGCGTCCCAGTAATATTTGCGACTCTAATACATATAATAGGTGATGTCGATAGAACGAACAATAGATAGATATTCAGGAGTTATGTTTCACTTCAGTAATTAAATAGAAACAGTGGTGGATACTAAAAATCATGGTTACCGACTTTCTCTGTTTAATTGTTTTTATTAGTTTAGTTTGTTTTATTATTTCATTTATATTTCTGAAAAATCCAAAAGATATTATTTCTGGTTAGTTTAATTGAGATATTGATGGCCATATTTGCCCGCTCCCTGTGGGTTCAAACCGTATTTGTCGCTGTCTACTAGTAGACACCATGCGATTGCAGTTATTATATAGGTTTCTCAAAATCCTATCAGTTCTCGGTAGGTGGAGAACACTACCAGTACTAGTGAGCCATTGCAGCAGGTGGAAATTTATACGGCTCCACCACTCCCAGCTAAGTTTGTATCCGTTATGTCTACTTCTGAAGGCGTGGCGTCTACAAATGAAGTAACTAATGAAGTTCTTAGTGATAGTAACTTGTTAGAGGAATACGAAGCAGTAGAAGATACAGAAGTTACAGTCACTAAGACCATATCAACCAGCAAACCGAGAAGACAAACCAGGAAACCTGGTTGGATGGATGATTTTGTAGCTTATGTATTACCAGTTGTTGAAGAAGGTACTCCTAATACCTATTCTGAAGTCGTACACATTGTAGAGCGTGGAAAATAGGAAGATGCAATGCAAGATAATATGGAATCTCTTCACAAAAATGACACTTGGGTTTTTCGAAAAATCCAAATGGCAAGAAATCCATTGGGTGTAAATGGGTATATGCTAAGAAGGAAGGATCTCAAGAAAATCAAATTCACTACAAGGTAAGGTTAATTACTAAAGATTATGCCCAAAGAGAAGGGATTGAATACAACGAGGTGTTTTCTCAAGTTGTGAAGCACTCGTCAATCCAAATTTTGTTTGTCTTGGTAGCACAATATGATTTAGACCTAGTTCAAATAGATGTCAAGACGACGTTCTTGCATGGGATTTTGAAGAAGAAATCTATATGACTCACCTGAGTGGGTTCAAGATTCCTGGAAAAGAAGATTATGTATGTAAGCTGCAAAGATCGTTGTACGGGATGGAGTATTCTCCGAGACAGTGGTACAAGCGATTTGATCGGTTTATGATTGTCCAGACTTATACAAGGAGTCACTATGACCATTGTGTATACTTCAAGAAGCTACGTGATGGGTCTTTCATATATTTTCTCTTGTATGTCGATGATATGTTGATAACATCGAATAACAAGAAAGGGATTGATAATTTGAAGCTCAAATTGTCAACTGAGTTTGAGATGAAAGATCTGGGGGAAGCCAAGAAGATTCTTGGTATGGAGATTCAGCGTGATATAAAGTTTGTTTGTCTCAAAAGGAATATTTGAAGAAAGTGTTACATAAATTTGGTGTCGGCGAATGAAATAAATCTGTAAGTACTCCCCTCGATCCTCACTTTAAGTTGAATTCTGATATGTTTCCTACTACTGAAGAAGAGCGTGATTATATGGCCCAAGTCCTATATGCTAATGTTGTTGGTAGCTTGATATATGTGATGGTATGTACGAGGCCTGACATTTCACATGCAGTAAGTATGATCAGCCGTTATATGCATAATCCTGGTAAGGGACATTGGCAAACTGTGAAATGGATTTTGAGGTACCTTTTTGGTACAATTGGTGTTGGCTTGGAGTTTATGAAGGAAGAAAGTAACAATCATTTGTGTGTTAGGTATGTGGATTCTAACTTTGCTGGTGATTTGGAGAAGAGGCGTTCAACTACAGGGTATGTGTTTACCTTGGCAGGAGCACCGGTTAGTTGGAGATGAATTTTGCAGTCTACTATGGCTCTCTCAACTACTGAATCAAAGTATATTGCAGTGATAGAGGAATTTAAAGATTACAGGGTTTGCTAGATGACTTGGGTGTTGTGTAGGAACAATTGACTGTGCATTATAATAGTCTTAGTGCAATTTACTTGTCTAAGAATCAAGTGCATCGTGCTAGAACCAAACATATAGATGTGCGATTTCACTTTGTCATAGAAATTCTTGAAGAATAAGACATTCTACTTGTGAAGATCGATACCAAAGATAATCCAGCTGATATGTTGACAAAAGTAGTATTTGGGGTCAAGTTTCGTCATTGCTCGAAATTGATCTACATTCTTCCGGTTTGGTGAGACCCTTATGGGTAGAGGTTTTTAGGAACCTGGTAGAGGCCTTCTAGTAAGTCTGTTAAGTGAACTACGGTCGTTTTGATTCCTCACAGAGGATACGTAGAAAGCCTTTGGTGAAATCGACGTTGGAAGATGAAGGAGATTTTGCTATTGATCGTCTCATGCATGAATACATAATCCGAGGTGGAGAATTGTTGGATAGTTCGGTGGAAAGGGTTTGGAAAAACTCAAACTCTTTCCTATTCGGTGGAGATAGTTTTGGGCCAAAACTAGTCGGTTAAAAGAGTTGTGATAACTCTTAATAGTTTTCTTATTCCTAAAGTCGAGAAAATTTGTTAGCTAAGTTAGGAAACCCTATTCTTGTAGAATAAGTAAAGTACCCTACCTATGCCTATATAAATAGCCAAGTAGAGCACCCTAGAAAATACACCAAAAAATTTTCTTCTCTTCTTGGGTTTTATATGTTTTCTCCCTCTGCGATAATATATAAAATCTCTTATTTTTCTCGAAGATTCAACCTTGTTAAATTCTTGTTCTCGTTTATGTTCTTTACAATTATTTAGAATATTGTGCAAATCGCTTCCATGGTTTTAGCGCAACAATTTAGTCGATAAAATACGTTTGCATATTTTGGTCTATCACGCTGATTTAGATTACGAGATAGATTATGAGTTACACTATTTTGATCCACAAATATATTTTACGTCACGATCTAAATTTTAAATCACGGGAGAAAGTATGAATAGTAAATCGATTTTGGGTTTATCACCTTTTTCGTTTGGAAACCCCCCTCCCCCTCTAAAACCGTTTTTTCCAAAAAATGACATTTAAATATTTTTTCTACTTGTTTTGTTTTCAACCTAGATTTGCTCAAATCTAAGTAGATCTAGGTAATGTTAATAAGTTTCCCTTAATAATATGTAACTATTATATTATATATAATAAAATATAATCCCTAATTAGGTGATTATCATGGATTCTTTTTATATTATACTTGCATATCTAATGGTTTGTTTCAGTCAATTAAATTTGTTATTATGTATTTGTAAAATAATTTTGTATTGCCTTTAAGGCGTATCCATCGATTCCTATAATCGTTTCAAGTATATTTTTAAGGGATAATTATATTGACTTGATGTAGATATACATTCTTATGAAGATCCATGGTTATTGGATGTGATCGGGATTCTGATACACTGCACAAAGTACTCCTCTCTTATAGAAGCATTTAATCTTTATGAAAAAAAAATTGGTTCTCAATGATGAATAAAATTCAAATGGTGGAATCAGAAGCTTCAGACCATATATCCCTCAAATTTCATCGATTTCCTCAACGAACTACATGTAGTTAATACTTTGGTTATATCTTACAATACGTAGATTTATATTTTTTTCATGTATTTTAATTTTTATGTATTCGATAGATGTAAGCATTTTTACATGATATATGGAATGGAGAGCATAATTTGCTCCAGTCGTGTCCTTTTAAAAAAAATAAAAAAAAACTCCAGCTTGAAGTACAATGCATATTTTAATCACATAATAAATTTTGTATCGTGTGGCAAACTAAAAGCATATCTTAGGTAACGATTCACACTTGCACCACCAAGAAAATTAAGCCATGGAGCACTTAACTATATCTTTTCCTTCGCTATAAAAAAAAATTCGTTAAAATATCATAGAAAGTTGTAATTTAGTTTTTATCGAAAGATATTATATCAGAAGAAAAAAAATTCTGTATGTCCCATTTTAGTTGCATATTTAAAGTTTTACACACATACTAAAAAAATAATATAGATTAAAAAAATCCACATACATCCTCAATTATATATCAAATTTAATTTTGTCTAGTTTTTAGTAATAGTAAATAATACTTAAACATAAAAATGATGTTATTTATGAGTAAATAGAATAAATGTGTGTTAGTATTTAAGAAAGAAATTTAGAAACTTAATATTTTACAACTTTCAAAGTTAGTGACTGATTTTAAAATAGAAATAAATCAAGAAAATCATCACGTAAAATGGGACTAAGAATAAATTATATTTACGCAATTAAAATAGGACAAAAAAATATATATTATTTTATTTTATTTTATTTTATTTTATATTTTACCTTATTTTTATTCTTCCATTAACAATGAGGTATTTCAATAAATAAACAAACTTGTTCCCCGTATAGTGATTCGTGTCTGTGTGATAACAGTTGTTAAAAATAGAAAGCAATTAGAAACTCCAAAGCACCAAAAACCTTTTACATATTGACGAATAATTTTCTCTTTCTTCATTTTAGAATATTCACAATAAGTAATTATATATACTTTCTTCGTCCTTAATATAAAGGTAGAATTAGTCTAGTATCTTAGATCAAGAAAAAAGTTTGATTTCATAAATATATGTCATTTTCCCTATCTTACCCCTTATTCTATTCCCGATATTAAAATAATTAAATTAATTATGATGATTCCTAAGTATCATAAATAAAGGCATATGTGAAAAAAACAGTTTTGGAATTATAATCCGCCTATCTATTTGGACTACTGTATTTCTAAACTCCTCCTTTATAATAGGGACGAAGAAAGTATATATAAGTAGAAACTATCATTTAGTCTTAGAATGAACATTTATCCACTTCCTAGGTCATATGGACTAGGCCTATTTAATCTTTAATCCTTTTTATTTTCTTTTTTTTTTTAAAAATATCTATTTATTTGATCCTTAAAAACGTGGTTAAGAGATCACTTTTGGCTAAATGGCTTTCGAGATTCACCAAGGAAACTACTGCATGGTGGAGACAGATCATATGTGGAAAAAAAAAAAAGCTAATCCTATATGCTTGGTTCGTCTACAGACTAAGGACACGATTGACACTAGTATATGGTTGGGAATAACTAGAGCTAATAAATATTTCTATGATATGGTTGATTTTCAGGTAAGGGATGGAAGAAAAACAAGATCCTGGTTGGACTGGTGGGTCGAAAAAAAGGTTTGAAAGACAAATACCCAAGGCTTTTTCGGGCAAGCTTGCAGAAGAATGCCATGGTTGCTGATATAAAGAATGGGAGTTGGGGTTTTACATTCTCTAGGGAATTAAATCCCGCAGAAAAGATTGACTTATTAGAGTTAAAATATGAAGTAAGGGAGATGGTTTTGTTGAATGGGGAAAGCGATAGAATTAATGGTGACTTTACTACTAAGAGACTCTATAACAAACTAATGGACTCAAAAGCAGATTGTGACTTGTATTGTTGTATTGATAACAAGTTTTCTCCCCCGAAGGTAATGTTTTTTAATATGGGCGTCACTACAGATTTCTATTCCTACGAGACCATGTTGAGGAACATGGGTGTTGAGTTACAGTCAACATTGTGCCTGCTTTGTAGAGAGGAGGAAGAGACGGTGGAACATCTTTTTATTCACTACAAAAGCACTTGTTGATGGTGGATTTTTGACAAAGGAGAAAATTATAATATTACTTTTTGCCTAGCTGCTGAAACATAAAATAAATATGCATAATTTCCTGACATAGCATCAGAATTATGAATACATACAACTATCCTACATTCTGCAACAAAATCAAGAAAGGATATTCAGCTCCTGGCTAAATTAGCCATGTATCTCTTTTGCATATATATATGCACCATAGAAATTTCAGAGCTATACTCAACTAAATCCTCGTTATTTCATGTGCATCTATGCGAACTATTTGTATAAGACAAAACATGATGATTATACAAAATTGCGACATTCAGAATAGAGGCTAAGCCATATCTAAACAAAAACGCAAACTAGATGCATATCATCTAATTGTAGAGTCGCATCAAGCATAATTTCAAGTTGCAAACTTCTACAGCTGAATCTCTTGAAAGTGTTCTGTATGCACTGCATAAAAATTAAGCATAAATGCTAACATTGAATCTCATACAATTGAGAAGAACCTAGACAAGTCATAAATATATCCACGATATGAATAAATGTCAACGCTAGCGGTGCATATGCAATAATCATGGTACTAGCAAGTGCTAGCCTCGACAAACCCTAGTTGCACTCCCAACACCAATAAGTGGCATGTATGTGCCAAAAGGTTAGGAAAGAACCAAAGAGCCAAAGAGCCAAAAAAACTCAAAAAGCCAGTGGTCGTGTCGTAATCAACCAAAATATTCCAGTTCTTACTCTCTGAA